>CAUYPK010171957.1:0-103959 GCA_963574355.1 Loris lydekkerianus | reverse complement strand
CGTGAAACTCAGTAAATGTAGAATATAAATGTCTTAACATAATAACAAAGAAAATGCCAGGGAGGCTATGTTAACCAGTGTGATGAAAATATGTCAAATGGTCTATAAAACCAGTGTATGGTGCCCCATGATTGCATTAATGTACACAGCTATGATTTAAGAATAATAAAAAAAAAATTCTGAGACGTGAAATGAAAGGAAAAGGGAATCCAGGTTCTGTGTGGGCAACATTGGCTTTTATTTCCACCCCAGTGAGGGAGAGCTGAGTTTGAGAAAGAAGTCAGCACCACCTGGGTAATGGTGCATGGGGGTTTTAAAGGTCGGAAGGGTGGGGGTTGGCACATGCCCTTTCCAGGGTGGTACCCCTGCCCACCCAGGACCATGGGAAGGGTGGGGTTGATCCATTTGGGTAAGTTCCTACATTTGACTCTATCAAAGAGGTTTATTTTGAGCTGAATATGTGTGACCATTGGCCCAGGGAGCCATACCCAAGAAGCCTGAGTAAGTGATCCTGAGGCAGTTAGGTTTCAGTTTGGTTTGGTGCCTTTTCAGGAGATACAAATTGCAAGTAAAATCATAAATCAGTATATGGAAAGTATACAGTGGTTTGACCAGAAAAGGTAGAACATCTCTAAGCAGAGGCTTACAGTGTCGGGGGTACCTAACACAGCCACACATGAACCTTTTCCTCTCTCCCACTCCTTCAAAGACAAAGGCACAAAGGATCCACCCACTTTCAGAGTCCCACCCCCAGAAGTTCAAGCCAAAGGACCCTAAGTTTCCAGGCAAGCTGTGGAATTTGCCCACTTTCTATAACTCCATATAAAAGGGGTCTCTAACTTGCTACCTTTGCACTGCTCAGGCCAGTAATCTTCCTTTTCAGTAAACCTGGCCTGAGCATCTCTGCTGAGGCCTCATCTCTGGGCACCATCATTTATACCTTTCCTACAGGTTATAGGTGGCTTCAGGGATTCTGTGATTTGTGGTTCGTTAAAGAAACAAGACCTTGTCTAAAAGTTTGGAATGGTTTCAGATATGGAAGTCTGTTAATCAGAGACAAGCCACTATACATAGACTCAAGTGATCTGTTAAGCAAATTGTGGCTTACAGGTGTGATTTAACTTGTCTTGCATGCCCTTAAGTCTGATTAATAAGTTAGTATCTTGGGTGGCGCCTGTGGCTCAGCGGGTAGGGCTCCAGCCCCATATACCGAGGGTGGCGGGTTCAAACCCAGCCCCAGCCCAACTGCAACAAAAAAATATCCGGGCGTTGTGGCAGGCACCTGTAGTCCCAGCTATTCAGGAGGCTGAGGCAAGAGAATCACCTAAACCCAGGAGTTGGAGGTTGCTGTGAGCTGTGTAATGCCACAGCACTCTACTGAGGGCGATAAAGTGAGACTCTGTCTCTACAAAATAATAATAATAAAAATTTAGTATTTTGCTGGGCGGGTGGCTCACGCCTGTAATCCTAACACTCTGGAAGGCTGAGGCAGGTGGATTGCTTGAGCTCAGGAGTTTGAGACCAGTCTGAGCAAAATTGAAACCCTATCTCTAAAAATAGTTAGGTGCTGTGGTGGGTATCTGCTTGAGCCCAGGAGTTTGAGGTTGGTGTGAGCCATGACACCCTACCAAGGGTGGCAAAGTGAGACTCTGTCTCAAAAGAAAAATTTAGTATCTCATTGTCACAAAGAGTATTTTTTGTCAGTCTTATGATAATCTGCTTTAACATTAATACTGGTCAATTATTATAGCTAAACGCCAAAAGGAAGGAGGTTAATAAGGCATGTCCAATCACCCTTCCCTTCATGGCTAAGAATTCAGTTTTAAGGTTTTTCTGGGGGTACCATTAGCCAATAGGGGGTCCATGCTGTTGGCAGGGGGCCTAAGATTTATTTTCAGTTTACATCAACATAGACAATTTTGAGAGTTAAAAACTGCAGGGAAGCCTCAGGGAGACCTCTATACATTTGTGACTCTTACCTCCAGGTATTCCACCAGGTTGTCACAGTGATGTGAGAAAAATCCCCTACAAGTTTGCAGCATGATGGGGAAATGGCTATTTTGAAATACAGTAGGACTTGGCTTGGCACTTGTAGCACAGTGGTTACAGTGACAGCCACATACACCAAGGCTGGCGGGTTTGAACCTGGCCCAGGCCAGCTAAACAACGACAACTGTAACAAAAAATAGCTGGATGTTGTGGCGGGCGCCTATTGTCCCAGCTACTTGGGAGGTTGAGAAAAGAGAATCACTTAAGCCCAAGAGTTTGAGATTGCTGTGAGTTGTGATGCCATAGCACTCTACCAAGGGTGACATAGTGAGACTCTGTCTCCAAAAAAAAAAAGAAAGAAATACAACAGGACCTCTGTAAATTAACCACCCAAGGTGCTGTAACAAACTGGTCAACATTTGGAGGTGGTCAACATAGGGAAATAGGCCTACTGTACTGATATGTACATGTGGTGCATATCTGGTCTATGAAAATTAGGTCAACTTAAGGAGGTGGTCAATGTTGAGCAATGGCCAACTATGTAGGTTCACCAGAGCATTCTGTTCTTAACATAAACTGCTCACAAGGAAAACTATTCTACCAGAGCTTAACCAACTGGGGTTTTATCAGAGCCTAACTGACTTAGGGAAAGAGAAATATGAGAAATATTTAACTCTTGCCCTTAGCTTTCCTGTCTCTCTGGAGTAGAGGCAATAGAGGAAAAAAGCCAGAGAAGTACTTGCCAAGCAAACAGACTGGAGGCACAGGCTTACAAAAATACTGAGATCTCATCTCAGTACTGTGGAGTGCTTCCCCTCCTTCCATACCCACATCAACAGGGATCGGTATAATAAAAAGTAATTATAATAGGGCGGCACCTGTGGTTCAGAGGAGTAGGGCACTGGCCCCCTATGCCAGAGGTGGTGGGTTCAAATGCAGCCCCAGCCAAAAACTGCAAAAAAAAAAAAAAGTAATTATAATGGAAAGAACTGCATTTATCAAGCCTTATTAAGAAGGAAACTCCAAGGAAACTCCAAAACAACCAAGGAGATAAAAACAAGCACACAAGAAGAAATTTTAGCCTCTAACACCTACAGCTACAGAAAACAGTAAACACAGCCAAACTCTTAGCCAGAGAAACATAAATAAAACCTTACGGTAGGCCTGTTTACCTTGGTTCCTTTTACTTAGTAGTGTCATAATAAATAATAAGTCTGTGCCCCCAATTCCTGGCATGAAGCTTCAATAACACCCAAATTTCCTGAGTAGAAAGTGTCTTTCTTACGCTAATGAGATGAATCACAATGGGCTCCTATATATTTTCAGCATGTGGGTCATAACCCGAAAGATCATTGTTAGAGGGGTGGAATTTGGGGTCAGCCCAACCTTTGGGTAAAGACAGGAAGAGGCTGGAGATTGAGTTCAATCACACTGGAAATGAACAAATCAACCTTGTCTATGTAATAAAACCATATAAATACTCTGGAGGCAAAAGCTCAGTGGAACTTTCAGGTAGGTGAAGACATGATGTCTTGGAAGGTCAGTGCACCAATGTTACATTAGAAAAGGGCATGGAAGCCCAGGGCCCCCTCACCTCCAAGCCTTGTCTTCCATTTGACTGTTCATGAGTCATATCCTTCATTGTAAGAATGTAATCATAAGTATAGTGCTTTTAGTGAGTTCTGTGGGTCATGCTAGCAAACTATTGAAGCTGAGGGGCTCTGGAAACCCCTAAATTTATAGCCACTCAGTTAAAATTGTGAGCAGCCCCTGAGACTTGCAGCTGACATCTGAAATGAGGCAATCTCATGTCCCAGAGCCTTTACACAAAACCCTTCCCCTGCCAGCCCTAAGGAATCATTAGTCTACTTTCTCTGTAGATTTCCTATACTGGACTTTTGTATGGATAGAATCTTATATTTGTGGTCTTTTGTGACTGGCTTCTTTTCCTTTCAAGGTTCATCCATATTGCAGCATGTATCAGTACTTCAATCCTTTTTTTTTTTTTTAAATTAAATCATAACTGTGTACATTGATATGATCATGGGGCATCATACACTAGCTTCACAGACCGTTTGACACATTTTCATCACAATGGTTAACATAGCCTTCCTGGCATTTTCTTAGTTACTGTGCTAAGACATTTACATTCCACATTTACTAAGTTTCACATATACCCTTGTAAGATGCCCCACAGGTGTAATCCCACCAGTACCCCTCCCTCCACCCACCTCCCTACTTCAATCCTTTTTATGGCCAAATAAAATTCCACTGTGTGTGGTGTAGCAGCCCATATAGCCTATGGCTAGGAGGAGTGAGAGTTCTAAGAAACACCTGTACAGCTCAGTAATGGAACACCTTGGTGAAAAGGGCATGGAGAGGGATTTAGCGCTCCTAACAAGCATGAGAGCTCATGAGATGAGAGCAGTGGTGAATTGACAGTCTCTACACCTGTGGTGTTGAGAGGCACAAGATCAGCCGTATATTAGGCTGGAGGAGAAGGCAGTTGGGAGCATGCACATTCTATCACTGACCCGCTTCCTGTGACTCCTCTCCTGCCTGCAGAAGGCCAGCACGGCGTCTCTCTGCTGCAGATTACCAAGCTCTGCTAAAGTCTAAGATCTATCTTTCTAAGAAGACTGCTTTACTCTCTCTAAGATACTCTTGCTCTCTCCAGCTAAAGTAGATAGCCCTCATGCACCTAACAGACCTGAGCAAGGTAACTTAGCAGTCCGCGTCTGGAACCTAGTTAAGCCGGGCCCTGACAGTGTGGATACATCACATTTTATCAATTTGTTCATTGAAGGACATTGGGTTGTTCCCACTTTTTGGCCTTTAGAAATAATGCTGACATATATATATTCACGCACAAGTTTCTGCTTGGACATAGCCTTGTGCAGATGCTGAGTTATATGGTAATTCTGTGCTCAGTCCTTTGTGGAACTGCCAGTCATTTGAGGGTTGCACCAATTTACATTCATTGTATTATGGTTTAATTTCTCCATAACCTTACTAACACTTGTTATCTGACTTTTTATTCTAGTCATCCTAGTGGCTTTGAAGTGTTACCTCATGTGGGGTTTTTTTGTTTGTTTTTGAGACTCACTATGTCTCCCTCAGTAGAGTGCTGTAGTGTCACAGCTCACAGCAACCTCAAACTCTTGGGCTTAAGCAATTCTCTTGCCTTAGCCTCTCAGGTAGCTGGGATTACAGGTGACTGCCACAAATGCTGGGTATTTTTTTTTATTGTTGTTGCAGTTGTTATTGTTGTTTAACTGGTCTGGGCCAGGTTCAAACCCGCCAACCTCAGTATATGTGGCTGGTGCTGTAACCACTGTGCTATGGGCGTCAAGCTACCTCATGTGGTTTTGATTTGCATTTTTTCTGATGTCTAATAATGTTGAGCATCTCTTCAAGTGCTTATTGTCTATCTATATATCTATATATTTTTCTTTTTCTGGAGACAGACTCTTACTCTGTTGCCCAGGCTAGAGTGTAGTGGTATGATCATAGCTCACTGTAACCATGTGGTAACACCTCAGCCTCCTAAGCAGGTAGGACTACAGGTGTGTCCTGCTACCCTGGTAATTTTTCTTATTTTTGCAGGAACTGGGTCTCACTCTGTTGTCCAGCTGGTCTCAAATTGTCTCAAACTCCTGGTCTCAAGTGATCTTCCTGCCACAGCCTCCCAAAACACTTGGATTATAGGTGTGAGCTACTGCACCCAGCCCTTTGCCCTGATTTTATTGGGTTATTTTTCTATTTATTTTAATTCATTATTTATTTTATAATATTTTTTGAACCAGAGTCTGTTCCTTGGGTAGAGTGCTGTGGCATCCTAGCTCACAGCAACCTCAAACTCTTGGGCTCAAGAGATCCCCTTGCCTCAGTCTCCTGAGTAACTGGGACTACAGATGCCTGCCACAATGCCAGGCTCGCTCTTTCTTTCTTTCTTTCTTTCTTTCTTTCACAGTAGAAGCAAGGTCTCACTTGTGCTCAGGCTGGTCTCCAACTCCTGAGCTCAGGCTATCCACCTGCCTTGGCCTCTCCACGTGCTAAGGTTATAGGCTTGAGCCCCTGCTCCAGTAGGGTTATTTTTCTTATTTTCTTTTTTGAGACAAGGTCTCGCTCTCTCACCTGGGCTAGAGTGCATTGACATGATCATTGCTCGGTGCAACCTCAAACTCCTAGGCTCAAGTAATCCTCCTGCCTTAGCCTCTCAATCAATTAAGACTACAAGCATGTGTTACCATTCTGGCTAATTTTCCTTCCTTCCTTTTCTCTCTCTCTCTCTCTCTCTCTCTCTCTCTCTCTCTCTCTCTCTCTCTCTTCCTTTCTTTCCTTTCTTCCTTCCCTTCCCTTTCTTCTTTCTTCCCTTCTCTTTTTTTTGAGAGCCTCACTCTGTTGTCCAGGATAGAGTGCTGTAGCCTGAGCCTAGCTCACAGCAACCTCAAACTCCTGGGTTCAATAGATCCTCCTGCCTCAGCCTCCTGAGTAGCTGAGACTACAGGTGTCTGCCACAATGCCCAGCAAATTTTTCCATTTTTAGTAGAAACAGGGTGTTGCTCTGTTTATGCTGGCTGGCTCATCTTTCTTATTTGTTTTAGAGATAGGGTCTTGTTCTATCGCTCAGCCTGGTCTCAAGTGATCTTCTCACTTTGGCCTCCCAGGGTGTTGGGCTTGCAGGCATGAACCCAGCCTTGAATTTCTTGACAGTGTTACTTGAGTTTCTGAATGTTATGTCTTCCATAGACCTAATGAGAAATTTATAAACTAGTGTGAAATGAAAGTTATCACCATTACTTCAAAATATTTGTTGTTCATTTACAGTGTGAAGTAAGAGGAGAATTGAATATACAAAGAGGTAAGGCAGACTAGGTGGCCTTTGGCTTCCCCAAAAAGTTAGGAATACCACTTAGATGACAGGACAGGCTAGTTGGAACTGGTTAAGCCAATAAAAAAGTTGTGCTATGGAGGTCACATCAGGGTGGGGCAGTCCAGGGGGCCACAGGTGGAACAGAGCAGAGCAGGAGAGGGGCCTGCACTCCATACCTGTGAAGGTAGGCCTGAGCCAGGCTTAGTGAGCTTGGAGACTGGAGGGCTTACAGAAGGAAATCCCAGGAGGTAAAGAGGAGGGCTCTGAAAATCAGGATGCTTTGAGTTTATCTTTGGTTATGAGAAACATGGCCCAGGACACAGTGGGCATAAGACCAAGGTGGTGCCAATCTTCACACTGTGAAATGGCATGCATATATTATTTAAGAATGAGGCTTGAAATGACACCTGGGTCAGTGGTGGGTGAAGGAAGGCATATCACTTGGTGTGGCCAATGTAAAGGAAAGGCAGCTGATTCACTGGATATCAAGGATGCACATATGTGGTGGGAGGTTGGAGGACCAGGTTTGGGAGCAGGTGGGAAATATGGATGCTCTAGAGCAGCAGTTCTCAACCTGTGGATTGTGACCCACAGGAACTGTATTAAAGGGCTGCGGCATTAGGAAGGTTGAGAACCACTGCTCTAGAGAGATGGCCAAGAAGCTGGGAGCATAACAATCACCTCCTATCTGGGTTCTCTGATCAATGTACTAATACTGGGATGGAGGTTCTCAGTGTTCCCTGCCCTTGGATTATGCACTCATAAGACAGTATGGGAGAGGTGGTCCTGCTGGCTGGACTTAGCCTGAGAACCTGCTGTCTGTGGTATTGCTGAGGGCTACCAGGAACTACCCTCCCACCAAACCCATCCAGAGTCTGAGAAAAGCAGTCTCCCATGGGAATCAGTGTTATTGGGAAGGGGACAGATGCTGGGCTAGATGATCCTGTCTATTTTAAGGCACCCTTCATGTAGGACAGAAGCAGACAGCTGCAGGGCCAAGGGCCAAGGGCCAGGCCAAGGCAGTGCCCCTGGACAGCTGCCTGGAGGTGGCACAGATGCCAGCAAGGTGGGCTGGCTCAGAGGCTGGGACACTGGCAGGTCCGAGGCCAGGTAGAAAGGAGAGCCTGCTCCCCAGAGGCAGGCCTGAGGTTGGGCATAGGTCTTGACTGCAAGACAGAATCTAACTGGATCCAACTGAAGCCAAAAGTAGGTTTTGCTATAAGGACATGTCCATTTGGTACCCAAAGGCAGGAAGGTGGCCCGTTTCCTATCTCTCCCTTGGCCTCAGGTTTTGAGCCTCTGCTCCTCTCTCTTCTACAAAGTGCTATGTCCCTCTGAAGATGATGGCCACCCCTCTGCTCACAGCCACCTGGCCACTTCTCTGGAGTATCTCTAATGGGCCCACTGGGCCATGTGTCCACATAGTCTGGTTACCTATGGCACAAGGGTTGCCACTGTCTGTCCCTGTGTTGGTGGTGCAGCTGGATCACGACTGGATCCAGCGTGAGGAGTTGGAGGGAATGGCCAGTGCTCCTTAGTTAACTTGGCCAAGGATGGGGTGGAGGTGTAGGAGGAAGCAGAGAGTTCAAGGAGGGTCCTGGGAGAAGGACAGTGGAGGCGTTGCTGATGGCAGAGTGGCAGGCAGGGAGATAAAGTTCTATTTTAGGGCCATGAGGCTCTGCATGTCAGTGGCACATCCTGGGACTGCTCCAGACACCTGGGGTAGCGGAGATAGGGCTATGAGTCCTGGCAGAAAGAGGAAGAAAAGGGCAGAGAGTGTGAGGGCAGCAAGAGGGAGGGGACAGCTGGGAGGGGGGCCAGCACGAGAGGTCCCTATATCTCACACACATTGTAGATGCATAAACACACTCATGCATGCACACACGGCACCCTGCACCCCACCAGCCCCCATAGCATACACAGGCACACACACACATGCACACACGTGCATACTCCCCATGTGCACACAATACACCACACCCACGCATTTGTGCACCCCCCACTCCACATGCCCTTACCTTCCCCCCCAAACATTGCACATACCTGCACAGGCCAGTGGCAGGCAGCTCCTTCCTGCTGTAGTGAGGCTCTGCTGTGCCTACTGCTTCTGGTCAGTAGGATGGGCCTATGCCAATGGCCTTTGGTAGGAGATGTACTTTGCCACCTAGAGAGAAATCTCTGGGCATAAACTGTCTCAAGAGGCAAACTCTGAGGACCTGTGGGGTGTATAAAGGCCCCCAGTCCTCAGGGTCCATGGGGTTGGAAGTCCATCACGTCCTTTCACTCACTCATGGGACATTTCCACAGCATGTGCTTTGTATTGGGGACAGAGGTGTCCCTGTCCTTCCCTCACTCACAGGAAGCCATGGGTAGGGCTGAGAAGCATGGGCTGCATCAGTAACAACTGAGCCAGGGGACAGCTTTCTGGAAGGAGGTGACTCTGGACAGAGGTCTGAAGCCCCGAGAGGCGGGAGAGAGACTGGGGAACAAATGGCCAGATGGCTAGGTGGCTCTTGTCATGCAGCTATGGCCACAGCAATAGAGCAGGGGTTGGGGGGTCACTCCAAGTTAGGAGGGCTCTTAAGAAGGTCACAGCCCTGACAACCTGGCCAGAGCTGTTCCAGTACCTTCTGCCTACACTCTCTTCAACCTGAACTGACCTCTGCATGACCACAGCACTCATGCCCTCTACTTGGAGGGGCTGGTCTCAGAGTCTCTCCAGCCAGAGACCCACAGGTACTCAGGTACCAGTGAGTGGCGAGCCATTTAGGGTGGGCCTCTGTTTCTTGTAACCAATGTTCAAAATGAAGAAAAAAATTTCAATTTTAGATTAATCTTTTTTTTTTTTAGAGACAGAGTCTTACTTTGTCACCCTTGGTAGAGTGCTGTAGCATCACAGCTCACAGCAATCTCCAGCTCTTGGGCTTAGGCGATTCTCTTGCCTCAGCCTCCCAAGTAGCTGGGACTATAGGCACCCACAATACCTGGCTATTTTTTTGTTGTTGCAATTTGGCTGGGGCTGGGTTTGAACCCACCACTCTCGGTATATGGGGCTGGTGCCCTACTCACTAAGCCACAGGTGCTGCCCTAGATTAATCTTTCTTAAAACTTTGTCTTTATCAGGATGCAGGCTAAGATGATTTACTGCTTACCTATTGCTGCAAAATGAACCATGCCAAGTCTTACTGGCTCATAAAGCAACTCATAATGCTGTGAGTTGAGCAGGTGGCACTTTGTCTCATCTTGCCTGAGGATGGACGTGGCCATTTGATTGAGGCTAGGGGTCCACTAGAACCTTTGTCTCAACTGTCCAACCTCAGGAGCAGTCCAGGCTTCTCTCTTCAAGTAATCTTTTATCCAGGCTTTGTCTCAGCATGGCCTTCAGGTCCCAGGAAAGTGAGGTCAAGATTGCAAGCCTTGTGTCAACAAGGCACAGGATTCTGGGGGTGGAGAAATAGCGTCGGCCTCTCGATGGGAGCAGCTCGAGCTAAATAATACGCTGAGTCTGGGCACAGTGGCTTGCACCTGTAATCCTAGCCCTCATGGGGCTGAGGGAGGATTGCTTGAGCTCAGGAGTTTGAGACCAGCCTGAGCAAAACCAAGACCCTGTCTCTACTAAGAAATAGAAAAATTATCTGGATGTTGTGGCATGTGCCTGTAATCCTAGCTATTTGGGAGGCTAAGGCAGGACGATTACTTGAGCCTAGAAGTTTGAGGTTGCTGTAAGCTAGGCTGACACCACGGCTCTCTAGGAGGCAAGAGCAAGACTCTGCCTCAAAAATAAAAATAAAGATTAAAAAAAAAAATGCACTGAACTCTTCAAGTGCCCTGTGGTTCCTCCCCAGTGGTGTGTCCAGAGGGCCATGGTTTCCTGGAAGGATGAGGCTATTTGGTGTGCAAGCCCACCCCACCCCAGCCCATCTAGACGTCTTCCACCTGCACATCTCATGAAGTGCTAGTGGCCCTCAGCCTGGGAGTGTGCCTGGGGGTCCTGAAATGAAATCAGTAGTGCAAAGGGCTTGCTTGGGCTGATCTCAGAAGAGGAGGCTGAGAGGGTTGGGCAGGTGCTATCAAGAGGTTGTAGAATTCAGACATCTTCATTTTAAACCACTAGATATGCGTGAGACAAGAAACTTCCAGGACAAGGACAGAGCTGACCCAGGAGTTCTCTGGGGTTGTGTGTGGCCAGTTTATTCCCCTGGAGGGATGGCCCTGGACTTGTAGCCTCGCTGCCATGGGCTCTGCTCTGGGCTCCATCTGCACAAGATGAATAGTAGGTTCAAACCTGGCTCTGTCACTTCTGGGCTGTGCGTGAATTTGGACAGCTTGCTTAACCTAACTATGTGTCTCAGTTTACCTGTCTGGAAGTGGGGGTGACAATCATGTTATACATGACTATTAGGATTAGGTTAGGATTAGGTTCTGTTGTAAGGTATAAAAACTTCCAAACAGCAGCTTCCATCAGCTGAAGCTTATTCTCTCATGTAAGATGTAACGGGAGACTGAGGCAATGAGTATGTGATGCTCCACAGGTCGGGCACCCAGCTCACAGCTCCCCCATCCTGTTACTATCGCCCTTGTTGTTGCAATCCTAAGGGGCTGCGTGTCTGCCAAATGCGAGGGAGCAGGTTGGAGGAAGTCATCCAAATCTGTCTCTTAAGGAGACAACTGCCACCACACCTGTCCTGCATCTGCCATCAAGGGAGGCCAAAAGCATAGTCTTTATTCTGGAGCTAGGGGAGCAGCTACAGACTCAGTTACTGCAGGGCAGGGGACAGTGGGTCATCACATGTGTGGCACTGAGGGCCTGGTGCGAGGAGCTCCGTGACCATCAGGTGCCATCAATGCCCAGTCCAGCCTTGCTTTATAGATAGGCAAAATGTGGGCTGTGCCTTCAGCTCAGCCAAGGCCTCTGTCTGTACCTCCATACCCCCAACCTTTCAGTCTAGAAGAGTCTATAAGGGTTAGTGCAAAGCAAGAGGCACGTGCAGACCTGTCTGTTCCTTGCTGTCTCTCCAGTGCTGGAAAATCAGAACACGAGGGAGTCGGAGTTCAGGCTGAGGCCTCTCGGCCCATGGGGGAAGGTCCAGACTGGGGGTGGGTAACGTGGGCTGTGGGACAGCAGGCGCCTACAGGCCCTGACAGTTACACTGGACAGTTAAGCTGGAGAAGCATGAGGGTCACATAGTTATCGTGCCAGGGCAGGAATTGAAGAGCCTGTTTTAGTCTTATCAGTGGTATTATCTACACTACAGAAAGAATGTGCAGAGAGGG
The DNA here is from genome assembly GCA_963574355.1 of Loris lydekkerianus. NCBI lineage: Eukaryota > Metazoa > Chordata > Mammalia > Primates > Lorisidae > Loris > Loris lydekkerianus. The sequence goes on along the minus strand of CAUYPK010171957.1, from coordinate 91,820 downwards.
AGGGCTGGGGGTCAAGGCAGGGCAGGGATGGGGGCCCAGGTGGGAGGCTAAAGGATCACAGATTAAGACCAGAAAACACAAAATACAGGGTCTCGACCCCCACTGACTGGAAAAGGACCTTTGGGGAGTAGTCTGTGCTGTGAGCCTGGGCCAGCTGAGCCTACACCTTCCCCGAAGGAGACTATTCGTCTTATATCCTCCCTGGGCAAAGCTAAAGCTCTTGAGGGATGGAACATCAGGCTGTGGTGGAGAGACAGTGAAAAACAAAATCTCCTGCCAACCCAGAAAACCTTTCCACACAAGTAGATGCGAAAGAAAATGGTTTAATTATTGAATAAACACTAAGCAGATGGTGCGCTCATCGCGAGCAATCTGCTAAGAGACTGCAAAGAGAGAAAGAAGCCGCACCCTTGGGCAAGCCAGGTGTAACTCATTCCATCCGAGTCCAGAGAAATATAGTAAGTCCTTTGGTAAGAGGACTGGACAGGACCAGAGATCACGCATAGTTCTCCCTCCATCTTGGGTAATTGGGGTAGCCACCTGGCTTTGCCAATTGCCTTTATCCAAAGAAAAAATAAACTTGTGACTTTAAGACTGAAAGTATGTTTGCAACTTAGGCTCCTGCCCGCCCACAGAAACTGGGGGATAAGGCCTTATCTCCCTGGGTGATTACATTTCAAATAGTCACTCCCACATCCTTAAGGAGACATTCCTGGGTTGTAAAATTGGCAAGAGACTTATTTACATAAAAAGAGACTGAGAAAGAAGTAACAATTACAAGTTTTCTAAAGAAAATGCTCTAAGAAAAGGGAAAGGAGAAAGTTTTCTATTTTTGTACCAGGGAAATGAATATTTCTCATTTTTTCTGTATTCGCCCTTGTGACCATCTCTGCCTGATGCCCCAAAGCATCAGTTGGGGCAGTTGAGCGGCACAGCTGGGCTCTGTGCTGTAGTAGGAATCTGCCTCAGAGCTCTATGGGAGGCCTCTGCATCTGGGGTCTGCAGGGACGTGGGGGTGGGGGTAATCAGGGAGGGGAAGGCAGGCAGATAGGACAGTGCTCCTGCTCTCAGACTGAACTGTGAGCCCCTGGCAGAGGAGGAGGGACAGAGACTGATGAAATTCCACCAGAGAGATGAGGAGGCTCTGGACACAGTCCTGGTGAGGGCAAGAGGCCTGGAACCTCCGCATGCGCAGTCAGGGGCTTGGGCCTGAGCGGGGCTCCGTGGAGGAATGTGGGACCGTAGCCCTGAGCACCAGGAGCTCTGGGACATCTTGAATGAGTGGCTCAGAGTAGAGGGGCTTCTGGGACTTCTAGAAAGAAAGGATGGGAGGGGGTAGGTTTTCATGCAGCCTTCTGATGAGATTCCCCTTAGGAACCTCCAGGAATAACTGGAGGGCAGGGTGATGGGTGGTGTGAGGGTGAAGGATGACTGTCCCCAAGTCACACGGAACTCTGGCCACAGTTGGAGGCCCCTAGGCCCCTCAGGTCCTGCTGCATTTCTTCTGTTTTCAAAACAGGAGCTATGGCCTGGCAATGGTAGGTGGGACCCAGGCCTGGACCATGCAGGACTCTTAGCAAGGACCCGTAGGCCTGGTCAGGGGTATCCACACCACCCCTGGAAAGCTCCCCTCTCTGCAGGTGGATATCAAGAAGCTGGCCAGGGTTTCCCATGGTTTTCCTCAGCCATGCCTACCTCACACCACCTGCCCTCCAGCATCCTTGGGTGTATAGCTTTAGACACTCTATCGGCAATGGCTTGAGCTTCTGAAAAAAAAGTCTGGCCTTTACAAATGAATTTGTGTAATCTCCACTCTCTGGAAACAGCCTCTCTTGCCTCTTCCTAGACTGCTGGGACACTCACAGGCAACTCCATCCAAATGCAATTGGCTTCTTCTGAGGATGTTAAAAACCACAGCTGTCTACTGGGAGCAGTGTCTGTGGAGAAGGCTGGTGGTTTTGAGCCCAGTGAGCCTCTGAACCCCTGCAAGCCACAGATGCATTACATAGTCTAACTTGTGCTGTGAGATGAGGATGAGGGCCACACCTGGAATTCAAAATTTTTTAGTAGCCACATTTAAAAGGTGAAAAAGAGGTGAAATTAATTTTAGAAAAAAAAAATTTTTTTTCAGACAGAGTCTTACTCTGTGCCCTGAGTAGAGTGCTATGGAGTCATAGCTCATAGCAACCTCAAACTCTTGGGCTTAAGCAAATCCTCCTGCCAGTTTACGATCCTCCCGAGTAGCTGTGACTACAGGTGCCCACTACAACGTCCAGCTAGTTTTTCTATTTTTAGTAGCGACGAGGTCTTGCTCTTGTTCAGGCTCATCTCAAGCTCCTGAGCTCAGGCAATCCTGCCTTGGCCTCCCAGAGTGCTAGGATTACAGGCATGAGCCACTGCGCCCAGCCAAGGCTGCGTTAGTAATATTTTAATTTAACATATGTTAACTGAAAAAAAAAAAAAAAGATGACATTTATACTTTGGAAAAAGGAGAGGTTTATTTCTCATAAAGGGGTTTTAGCTGAGAGTGGCCATTCTGGCAAGTGGGCAAACACAGCTCCCAGCCATAAGCCAGGAATGCATGCTTCAGAGAGACAAAAGGAACAGGATTTTATTCAGAGTGGGTGGCTAAATATACATGTTTAACAAGCTATAGGAGGAGTCATGAATATTTATGAAAACGGAGAACGTGGGCATGTGTAATGTGCTTTATAGCTCCCATACAGTCATGGACGGGAACTCAGTATTAAGGTTTTTCTGTAGTCCCCTTGGCCAAGGGGGGTGCATTCAGTTAGCAGGTTGCTTAGGATTTTATTTTTAGCTCATACCCAATATATACAACATGTTATCATCTCAACATATAATCTACTGAGATATTTGCATTCTTTTTTTGTACTAAATCTTCACAATATGGTGTGCATTTTACGCTTGCAGCATCTCCCACATTTCAAGTGCTCAGCAGCCTTGGGTGGTCAGTGGCTGCCCCATTGGGCAATAGTGCAGGCTGAACTCATGTCCTGGGTCTATGCCCATCTCTGTTTCTATCCTTCTGTCTCTCTCTTTTGTCACATACGCACACACCCCCTCAGTTTACTCCAAACTCACACGAACACAGGCAGTTTTGGTGTGAAAGGACTAACCTTACCAGGTTGTTCTGCCAGGAAGGTGAAAAGAGAACTTTTTTTCTTTTTAAAATTTAATTAATTAATTTTGTGTTAAGACATTTATATTCTACATTTAGTAAATTTCACATGTACCCTTTTAAGATGCACTGTAGGTGTGGTCCCACCAATTACCCTCCCTCCACCCATCCACCCCTGTCCCCTCCCCTCCCTATCCCTTTTCCCCATATTCTTGGGCTATAATTGGATTATAGCTTTCATATGAGGGCTGAGTACATTGGATACTTTTTCTTCCATTCTTGAGATAATTTGCTAAGAAGAATATGTTCCAGCTCCATCCATGTAAACATGAAAGAGGTAAAATTGCCATCTTTTCAAAAGGCTGCATAATATTCCACGGAGTACATATACCACAATTTATTAGTCCATTCCTAGGTCGTTAGGCACTCGGGCTTCTTTCATGACTTAGCAAGCAATTATGAGTTGGGCTGCAATAAACATTCTGGCGCAAATATCTTCGTTATAATGTGATTTTTGATCTTCTGGATATATACCTAGTAGAGGAATTTGTAGGATTGAATGGCAGGTCTATTTTTAGATCCCTAAGTGTTCTCTAAACATCCTTCCAAAAGGAACGTATTAGTTTGCATTCCCACCAGCAGTGTAGAAGTGTTCCCTTTTCTCCAGAAAAGAGAACTTTATATTTATCTATTTATTTTTTATTGTTTTGGAAACAGAATCTCACTTTGTGGCACTGGGTAGAGTACTGTGGCATCATAGCTTACAGCAACCTCAAACTCTTGGGCTTAAGCGATTCTCTTGCCTCAGCCTCCCAAGTAGCTGGGACTACAGGCACCCACTACAACACCCAGTTACTTTGTTGTTGTTGTTGTCCTCATTGTTGTTTAACAGGTCCTGGCTGGGTTTGAACCTGCCAGCCCTGGTGTATGTGGCTGGTGCCGTAACCACTGAGATATGGGTGCTGAGCCTAGTTTTTCTATTTTTAGTAGAGTTGGGGACTTGCTCTTGCTCAAGCTGGTCTTGAACTCCTGAGCGTAAGGGCTCTGCCTGCCTTGGCCTCCCAGAGTGCTAGGATCACAGGCATGAGTCACTGTGCCCACCCAGAAAAGATAACTTCTTTTTTTTTTTTTTTTTGAGACAGAGTCTCACTTTGTTGCCCTTGGTAGAGTACCATGGTGTCATGGCTCATAGCAACCTTCAACTCCTAGGCTCAAGTGATTCTCTTGCCTCAGCCTCCCAAGTAGCTGGGACTACAGGCACCCACCACAACGCCTGGCTATTTATAGAGACAGGTCTCATTCTTGCTCAGGCTGGTCTGCAAACTATGAGCGTAGGGCAATCCACCTGCCTCAGCCTCCCAGAGTGCTAGGATTATAGGCGTGAGCCACTGCACCTGGTCAAAAGATAACTTTTTAAAAGCAAAATCATGCCTCACAGATGAAATAAAATGGACACCTCCCAAAGATTTTATTTATTTGTTAATTCATGAGGGAACCAGCAAGATGTTACAACTGTTCAGAGGAGAAAATCAAAGAACAGGTGCGCGTGTAGATAGTTAGGAATGCTGAGATGAATTTGCTTAATAGATGCAAAATTGGCTTCTTGTACAGAGGAGAAGGGAAAAATCAGTTGTGCTTCTGCTGAACAACATTTATTTGCACATCTATGGAGAAGGACTACTGCCTTGCCATTAGCTATCTCTTTTACTTGTTGCTATCTACAAGTTACAGAACTGTGAAATAGCTCAACTCAGTTTGCGGTGACTGGTGCAAAGACCCCATCAAATCAGATAACCAGACACCCCTGATCTTTTTGGTCCTTTTCAGTCTTTCACCATTTTTCCCTCTAGAAGGTTGGCTTATAAAATTATATCTACTTTATGAAATCAGTTGGTTGAATGCTGACTCACGTGACAGAATCACATGAATTAACAGCTGCTTGATTTTGTTCACTCACTGCCCCTTTCTTTAGGAATGCCCAGGGTCAGTGGGCTGGTGGCCTGCCTGCTCTTAGAATAAAAACTTGGACAGTTCCATGACTTTGGCGATCTTTTATAAATAGTAGAAAATGCAATGATTACTTTAAATCTCGTCTCAATTTGGTCATTAAATTTCCAGGTCCTGCATAAAAAATCAAAACTCAACAGCTGTCCGGGTGAAAACACCTTTCCTCTTGGGGCCTGTAGGAAGGGAATGTGGTTGGTTCTCCCTTCTCGTTCACCTTTCCCACCCCCTCAGCAGCGGGGCTTGGAGGGAGGGGTGAGGCTGGCAGAGTGCGCCTGCTCTGTTTCGCAGGGGGGTTTGCGCCCTCTGGGTCTGTCACTGTTCTCTCTGTCTCTGCCTCTCTCTGGTGCTTTGTAGGTCCCCTGTTGCTCCTCCAGTACTCATGACAGAGGTCAACCCCTCCTCTACCCTTGGGTGGATTGCTTGAGCTCAAGAGTTTGACAGCAGCCTGAGCAAGAGTGAGATCCCATCTCTAAAAAATAGCTAGGTATGTAAGAGGGACTTTACCCAACAAATGTAATCAGTGTAACCTGATTCTTAGTATCCTCAATGACTCCTCAACAATGAAAACAAACAAACAAACAAACAAACAAAAAAAGCCAGGTGTCGTGGTGGGCGCCTTTAGTCATAGCTACTTGGGAGGCTGAGGCAAGAGGATCACAAGAGCCCAAGAGTTTGAGGTTGCTGTGAACTATGTTACTATGACACTCTACCAAGTGAGACTCCATCTCAAAAAGAAAAAAATTGAGGTAGGGGGCGGGGACACTACCAGTTCTCTCCTGAGAGTCCTCTCCCTGCCCTCCAGCTGTCTGATGCTTTCTCCCCTGGGGTGAGGGGCTCATGAGGTAAGAGGCCACTTTCTGAGTACTTCCTCCAAAAATTTGTGTGGACTCTGGGCCCTCCTTTGGTGTCCATTATGTCCTAGCACCTTGCTTGTATTTTCCTCAAGAAGTTGGCCATGTTTGCAAATGAGTTCCCTGTGCCTTTCATGCAGGGCCCAGTAAAATGCATGCTGGTGTGCAGGGAGGTCCATTGAGTCTGTGTGCCAAGAGGGGTGTGGGAGGGCCCCAGGGCTGCTGCCTGCCAGTAAGGCTGTGGGACAGAGTTTGCTGGGTGCCCAGCATGCAGCCTTTTCTCTGCACAGCCTTGAGGAGCTGGGTAGTGCACACCTTGGGCATGGTGGAGGGGGTTGCAAAGCCCACAGTTTCCTTTCCTAGAGGTGTGGCTTTGGGCCTGATCTGTAAACTTGGCATGATCGTGGGTCCATACTCCACTTGGCAGTGTGGGATGAATCGAGGTGAGGTGGTGAGGGGCTGGCTCCGAGATGTGTGTGGTGATCACCATCACAGTGATGCCTGCATGGGGCCCCTAGGATCCCCTGGGCTGGGTCCCACCCCATCTGTCACAGACAAGCCAGCACTGCAATTCTAATTCAGCAACAGAGTTTATTGAAGCACCCACAGGCCTGCCCTCATTCCTCTTTCTCGTCTCCGTGGGTGATGATGTAGCAAAGGGATTTGTAGTCGATGTTCCCCTCAAGGTCCATGGGTGTCAGTGCAAACATCTGCTCCACCTGCGGGGGCACTGGTGAGAGGCAGCCCAGCCTCCCAGGGCAGCCCACAGAGCTGTGACCCAAGGGAGACCAGTGACCCTTCGCCTTGCCTACTGGGGCCATACTTTGGGCTGTAGCCTCTGCAACCCCAAACCCAAAAGTCTTGTTTTTTCCACTGGCTGACTCTGAGCAGACTGGGGAATAGACCTAACTAGGGGTCATGGGTCAAAGGGCCCATCCTGGCCTCAGGGACAGGCCCACCTCACGTGTACAAAGCCTCCTGCAGAAGCTCTTAGCCTGGCACACCCTCCTCTCTTTCTTGACTCCTTGTCTTCACCCTCCAGGTCTCAACACAGATGGCACCTTCTCCAGGAAGAACCCCGGGTCACCCCTTCAGCAACTGCCACACTGGTGCTGGGCTCTGAGCTGTAGTGGCAATGGGTTGCCAAGGCCTCCCAGTGCCCTGCGAGGGGAAGGCCTAGGGAAGGTGCTGGGGACAGGTGTAAGGCTCACCTCAGCAGGGGAGAATTTGTCTGCCTGGGTCAGCAGAAGCTGCTCGAACCTGGGGGAAGTGGGAAGGCCTGAGCAGGGTGACCTGGGGGAGGGGAATAACACAGGGAGGAGGAAGGGAAGCCCAGGGAAGGACTGCTCCACCTCATAAAGAGCAGTGAAGGCCCCGAAGTACAGCTAGCCCCCCTTACAAGGGTCCTCGCAGCCCTTGATCTCATCTGGTTAGGCTCAAACTTACTCATCCTTGTTCACCACCCCTTTGCCACTGGGGTCAAACATGCGGAAGGCACTCAGGATGGCTTCCTCAGGGTCTGTCCCTGGAAGCCAAGACAGCCAGGTAAACGCCCATATCTTCAGCCTCCTGAGTCCCATCCAGGAGGAATCTGGGATACATGAGGTTCCCTCCATGTCCCAGAATAGGTGGGGGTAGCATTTTCAAATATGAAGTATTCCTTGGGTTACAGAGGGGCTGGGAATTCCTAGGGAGGCAGGCCTGGCCGGAGTCCGGGATTTAGGAGTGGAGGCTGAGCCCACATTAACACTGGGGGGTGGGATTGGGGAGTGGGCCTAGTGTCCATAGGATGCTGAAGCAGAAGATGTGCAGGGGTGGGCCCCAAGTCCTTTGAATGGATCATGGCAGGTGGGCTCTAGGGGTGTTCAGGTGGGGTCTAGGTGGGGTTTAGGTGGGGTTCAAGTGAGGTTTAGGCGGGGTTCAGGTGGGGTTCTGGCTTGCTGCCTAGCCACAAGAGCCCAGCTCTGCTCCAGGCTCACCGTTGAGCTTCTCCCCAAAGAGCGTGAGGAAGACGGTGAAGTTGATGGGGCCCTTCCCCTCCTGCAGCATGGCGTCCAGCTCCTCCTCCGGGACACTCACCTTTCCTGGTGGTAGTGGGGTATGACATGTGCACAGGGCCCCTGGGTGTCCCTGAGAAGGACCCAGGCTGCCATCCCCTCCTCTCTGGCCACAGGGTGGAGAGGCAGAGTGGGTGAGGGAGATGACATGGAAGGAGAGTGTGACAAGAGGGGGAAAGCGACGTAAGGAGACAAAAGTACTACAGGAGAGGTGCAAGGCACTGTCCTCTCAGGGTCCTGGGGTGAGCAGGGTGTGGTGGGTGGGCTGGGTTCACGCACCGAGCTGGGAGTAGGTCTCCCTCAGGTCCGACTTGCAAATGATTCCATCACGATTCTGGTCAATGCAGCTGAAGGCCTGCAAGGTGAGGGCCCTTCAGTAGGCGCAGCTCCCCCACCCCAGGGAAGGCAGGAGGGTGGTGTGAGAGGGAGGTAGGAGGCAGGTGGGAGTGTTGGGATGGGGTTTGACGCTGTTGGGGATGGGGCACTCACTTCCTTAAACTCCTGGATCTGGGCTTGTTCGAACATGGAAAAGACATTGGAAGAGCCACGTTGGATCTGCTTGGTGGCTGCGGTCTTGCCTCGGTTCCCCGCCTTCTTGCTGGCCTACAATTCCAAAGCTGGGAAGAGGGTCCTCTCCCCGACTCCCAAAAGTCTCCCTTCCCTATCCCTGCACAGCCCTGGAGTTTGGCCAAGAGACCTGGTCAGGGGCCTCTTCATATCCATGGAGACCTCTCTGGGCTCAGTGCAGGCACAGAAGTCCCTGACTCTGTCCCCCAAGCCCAAAAGCCGGCACCGGTAGGCACTCACCATTCTCTCTACACAGTGGCCTGGCTGCTGTCACAGTTGTCACAGGGCCCAGCCTCTTTTATGTCTCAGCCTTATCACCTGGAGATCCAAATAAGGAGAGGAGCAGAAGACAGGCCCAAACTTGGCAGCCCCTGCCTGAGAGGGGAGCACAAGGGCTCCAGCAGATTCCAGTTACTTTCCTAGTGACCTTCACATCCCCAGTGTGTAACATCCTGGTGTCCCTCCATCCTGGCAGGATCAGGTATGTTGCAGTGTTTCCCCTAGCAGAGTTGGCTTGATTCTCTCCACTCTAGGTGCTGAATGAAGGTTATCCCCATCTGACCATCACTCCTGGCCACTACAAGGGTCAGCTGGGAAGGGGTGGCCTAGGGGTCTTAATGACCAAGGGAGGGCAGTGGGTGTTCTGAGGACAGTTTCTGGCCTGAGATCCCCAGAGGCTTTGGTGAAGACTCTAGGCTCTGGCCTTTCTCCCCTCTGACTGACGGGCAGAAGGCAGTCCTGAGCCACTGTGACCCCAGACAGAACCCTTTGCTTGGCTTTGGGGTAATTGTGGAGGGAGAAGGAAACCCCACAGCTGCCTTCCCCATGCAGCCTGCCCTGCTTGGGGCCCCTCTCTGTGAACATTTCCATCTCTGCTCTTTGGAACATTGTTGGCTCTCAAGCCCTATTTCAACTCTGCTTCCTTTGAAAAGCTCTCTGGGGTGGGGTGTGGTGGCTCACACCTGCCTGTAATCCCAACACTCTGGGAGGCCAAGGTGGGAGGATCACTTGAGCTCAGGTGTTCAAGACCAGACTGAGCAAGAATGAGACCCCGTCTTTACTAAAAATAGAAAAATTAGCTAGAAATTATGGCGGGCACTTGTGGTCCCAGCTACTTGGGAGGCTGAGACAGGATTGCTTGAACCCAGGCATTCGAGGTTGCTGTGAGCTATGGCACTCTAGCCTGGGCAACAGAATGAGGATCCATCTTCCCCCATCAAAAGAAAAGCTCTCTGATATTCCTAGCTGGGAGCTCCTGGGACACATTTCCCATTTGCCTGGCCTGATCAACACCTGCATATCCAGACAGGGCCTGGCACCCTAGCTGATGGGCAGACCTATATTATACTGCTTTGCACGAAGATTTGGAACACAGAGCCAAAACCCCAAACATCCTCCTGGCCCTTCATGCATGTGGGCCATACGGCCTTGGAAGTAGAGCTGAATGGTAGAGCAAGAGCCTGGGCACTCTTTGCTCTTCTAGGAGCAGCAGCCTCAACAGCTTCTGAGAGCCTGGGGAAGCAGGGGACCTCCTAGGGGCAGCAGGAGTGATGGCTTGCTCCCTGGCTAGGCTCACTGGCTGCCCCCTCCACTGCCTCTCCACCGGGCCCAGGCCTGCGTCTGTCAGCGGCTGGCTGGAAGACCCAGGAGCTCTCATCTCTCAGACCCTGAGCCCACGTATTTTATGACACCTTTTCCATCTGGAAAATAAATTCACTTCATTTATTTCAACTCATTCATTTCCATTCAGACATGTAACCTACGTAAAAGAATAATTCTTCTTTTTCTTTTTTTTTGAGACAGAGTCTCACTTTGTTCCCCTCGGTAGAGTGCCATGGTGTCGCAGCTCACAGCAACCTCAAACTCTTGGGCTTAAGCAATTCTCTTGCCTCAGCCTCCCAAGTAGCTGGGACTACAGGTGCCACCCCAATGCCTGGCTATTTTTTGGTTGTAGTTGTCATTGTTGTTTAGCAGGCTGGGCCAGGTTTGAACCTACCAGCCTTGGTGCATGTGGCTGGCACCCTAACCAGTGAGCTACAGGCGCTGAGCCTACACGAATAATTCTTAAAAATTGATACAATGCCCTAAATTGTGACATAAAGGAGAAATAGAAAGCCATATATTTTGAAATGTGTGCTAATACATGAATGTTCCAATGTGAGTACCATGATACTAATAAGGCATAAGACATTTGCACCACTTTACGATGCTTAGTTTACACTCAAGAATACTATGAATTGAAGCAACCCTACATGAGAAGTACAAGAAAACGAGAGATCTTGGGTGGCGCCTGTGGCTCAAGGAGTAGGGCACAGGCCCCATATGTCAGAGGTGGTGGGTTCAAACCCCAGCCCAGGCCAAAACCCTCAAAAACAAAACAAAACAAAACCCCCAAGAAAACAGAGATCTGAAGGGGGAAGTACTTGCCAAAATCACAAACTTGCTTTAAGTTCTGAATGAAACAAACAGTTGATCCTGACTGGCCTGGTATACTTTCTCCCATTAGAAAATGCGCATCTCAGTCACACAGCTATACATTTGTATGGAACTGTGTTTAAGCTACATGAAAATAGCATTGGCCCTATGTTGGCTAACTCTAAATAGGAGCATCTGGAGGGACCTTAGAAATCCTGTGACATCTTGTATCCCTGGCCTCCCACTCACTGTCATAACCTAAGTGGCCCTGAGGAGACAGGACCCTGCTGAGACTTAACCAGCAGCAGGATCCCCTTCCCCACCCTAGCAGCACCTGACCTGGCACTCCATCTGCACAAATCCCCTGGCAAACGGGGGCCTGGGCAGTCTATTGTCCAGTACCTCTGGCCCACCCCTGTCACCTCATTCCTATTCCTACAGCCTAGTCTGTTGCTCTTCATAATGTCCTGGGCATTGCAGGTTGCAAAGGCTGGTAGATCCCAAGACGCATCTTGGTTTACAAAAGTGTGTGCATGCACATGACAATTTCTCTTTCTATATTGACCCCATAGACCTTATGCACAGAGGTCAAAGAATGGTAAACAGACCATGTTTATAACTTTTAAATCTTTAATTAAAAAACTCACACAGTCCATGCCCACAGCCAGGCACGGAGAAGGTGGCATGGCATATGAGAAGTCTGGTGAGGACCAGAGGAAGGGCTTGGGTGGCCCCCTGGGGTGTGCTGAGTGCTGCTTGGGGTTTCTTCCTGAGCCAGTGCCATGGGAGCTGAAGATGCCACCCTGCCTTTGGAAGCAGGTAGGGGGCTCCTGACAGTGCAGGGCTGGTCCTCCGCCCCTTCATGGGCCCCGCTGGGGGCAAGGGCTTGGTGGCTCTCTCTCTTGCAACTGCTGTGAGGGTTCATCCCAGAAGCACAAACCATTCAGGGATGGGTATTAAGGGTGGGCAAAGGTCTCTGGGGATACCCACAGCCTGGGATACCTCCTCCATGGAGCGTCCACCCATTGCTTCTTGGGCCTCCTAAGCCACAGGCAAGAGAACAGCCAGGCCTGGGTGTCAGCTGCCCCTGGCTCTTGTGGGGCTCAGGCCTAGGCATGGCAGAGCTGCAGGAGCTGCCTCCCCACATGGGAGGCACTCCAAGGGGAGTAAGGCCACAGCAGCGTCCAGAGGGCACCCCCTTCTGAGAGTGGGGCCCAAGCCAGGCTGATAACTCTGAGAGGCTGCCAGTGTGGAGATACAATGAAGTCCCGAGTGAGCAACTCCGGTCTGGGTAGCTGATTCCAGCAAGAAAGGAGAGGAGCTGCTGGCTCTGTTCCCCATCCCTCTGTCCCGTCAGGGCCCTGAGTCTGTCTCACTGACTGACTCACAGAAGAGGCCTGGTCGGTTCCTCCTTCCCTAGCGGGACTGGGAGGCATCCAGGGTTCTGACAAGGCCAGGCCTCCAGCTCTGGCCAGGCTGGGAGCACCTGGGGAAGCGCTGTCCCTTTGGGGTCCGGGTCCAGTGGGCCGCCTCCTTCCAGCCCCTGGGGCCTCTGCTCTCACTGGCCCAGCATGCAGGCCTTTTTACAGGCCACCGCGGAGACCAGGGCCGCCCCTCGGCCGCTGCCCTCCTCTGACTGGATGAAGGTGATCTCGCAGCTGGGCGTCAACCGGCGTACGCTGGCGTGGAACCGCTCCTTGAAGCTGGACAGCAGTGAAACAGGGTTGCTGTCTGTCCTCCGTGCCCTCCCAGACTTCACCCCTGCCCATTCTCCATAGCCATTTGAAAGCAGACGACACTTTCCCAGCATTTAGGTCGGGGGGACAAGGAGAAGAGGACCACTAATTCCCAGATCTAGGACCCACCAGGAACTTGGGAGTGCGTGTTCCAGCCTCTGTGAGCAGGGAGTACTCACCTGGGGTGCAGCTTGTACACTGAGCCGTCCACGCCCACCGTGATGCGCATCACCTGCTCGCTGCGGCTCTCGCGCATGCGGTTGATGACGCCCGCCAACCCGGCCGAGCACATGTGCGCAGCGCGCGTGGACACGCTCTCGCAGGCACGGCGCACGATGTCGCAGTCCGTGGCGGAGGGCCGAAGCCCCAGCGTGCTTAGGATGTTGTGGATCTGTTTGTAGTCTCCCGAGTCGCTGTGGGTGGGAAGAGAGAGGGCCGGCACCGAGGGTCACACGGCTAGCCCGTCCCTCCCTCCCCCAGCGGTGGCCCCTGTTTCTCCAGGGAAGGGCCCTGGCCAGCCAACTCTCCAGCGATCCTGCTCAGCACAACCAGCCAACAACACCTTTGGGGCTTGGGCTCGGGAAGTGAGCAGGTCCTGGTTCCGCCCAGAAGCAGCAGTAACTCGGCCAGTACTACACCCTGCAAGCCCAGGGTCTCCGCTCTAACATCAGCAATGTCTCAACAATGCCGCGCCTGGGGGCTGTGCGTGGATGAAGTGAAATGGTGCCCCGGGCAGGTGGGGAGACAAAGAGGGGACGCGTGGGTGGGGTCCGCTTCTCCAACTGCAGCTTGCTGCAGCCCCTGCCCTTTACGTCGCAGTCCAGGACCCCGCCTCCTGCGCAGGGTGGAGGGGAGATGGGAAGAGAGGGGGACCGTCCTCGCCCCGGGATAACGCCCTCCGCCACCTGAGCCCAGCCCTCTCTCGGAACCCGGTCCCGGTCTCTCATTTCCTGTCCCTGCGTCCCGGGTCTGGGATTCCGCCTTCCCCTGGGATCCAGTCTTCAGTTTCCATGGGTCCACGCCCCGGGGTCTCGACCCTAAGCCCCGCTCCACTGCTCCCCCTCTGCCCCTCCCCCACCGCGTACCTCTCCACCTGTGACACGAAGCGCGTTTCAAAGGCACCGCGCGTGCGCAGCTGCTCAGAAGCCTCCCCTTGGAAGAGCAAGTTCTCGTCCACTAGCCTGAGCAGCACGAGCCGCACCAGCTCGCCCATGTACTTGCCGCCAATGAGCTTCTCGTACCTGGACACAGGGCCGCCGGGTTATGCCAGCGGGCCCGCTAGGGAGGGCTCCACACGCAGGTGGAGGCGGCCACATGGGGGCGCTGTGACTCCCCTCGCCCCACCCCCCGCCCTCACCCCCACCTCCACTCCCACCCCCAAACCCCACCCCCTTTGCCCAAGGACCTGGGTTCACGTCTTTTCCCTCATTTGTGAACTGGCGCTTTAGAAATTTAAGGGATTTGAAACGTGCACGTTCAGCCTGGTGCTGAGCCCAGCGCAGGAAAAGGACAGAATCCAAAGACCCAGCCCAGGTTCCTCTGGAACCTTCCTCTGCTCTGAGCATGCGTCCTGTAACTTTAGTCCTACAGCCATGTTAGGGGCTGCTGTCATCATCAGCCATTCATGATTGGGAAAACTAAGGCTCGGAGGTTGAGTGTCCAGCTTGAGGCGAGCACTACGAGGCTGGCACTTTCTTGCCTAATCTTTGAGCCTTTCTATTTTCATCTACCTTTGATACCACTGACCTAGTCGAGGTCTGTGAGCTCAGACAGGATTCTAATAAAGTACTTAACACTGGCCTGGCACGTAGCAGATGGTTAACAAATGATAGCCAGCATTAATGTCAAGCTCTGTGCTGGTTGGGTCCCCAGCTACACCTGCCAACCCTCAGCATTCCACACAAAACTAAAACTCATTCTACAAACGTGGACAGAAACGTACTTTGGGGACCTATGGGTTAAACCCAGAAATCTTGCCGGAAGCATCTCAGAGCCTTCTCTAAGCCCAAGATCACCCGTCAGAAGAGAGAGGTTGTAACAATTGTGGACTAATCGTTCACAGAGCTAAAGAGACAGAGCTTACGAAAGGACTGTCAGTTTGCTTTTCCCCAGAGCTGTTTAAAAACAAGCCCATTATCTGCGGTGGTTGGGCTCCCATCTGCTGCTGTGCCAGCGGCCCAGGGCCCGGGCTTGGGGGGTAGGGGGATCCTTACAGCTGCTGACCGGGGTTCGCGGAGCTCTCGTCCACCAGGCGGTCATACTCCAGCAGAAACTCGTCCAGCTCGCCAGAGTCCCCGAAGGCGCCCCACTCGGTGTTGACGCACATTCGGCCCTCGTCCCCTTCCACCAGCTCCACGTTCTGCATCTCTTCCATGTAGCAGGCGTTGCAGCCCGTGCCTGGTGGGCAGAGAGCTCATGAGCTTCATAGGAGGGCCCGGTTCCTGCCCACAGGGAGGCCCCTTTTGCCCCTTCTTGTACCCCCGTGACCATGCGAAGGGTCTGTCCGTGTTGCCTGGAGCAGTGGATGGGGGGCTGTCTCTGGGGTTGGTAGACCAGGGTTGATTGTGTGGCTGGGGGTAGAGGGGTCAGTTCTCTGGGCTATCCCCTTCCCTAAGAGAGGATGGTAACACCTCCTCCACCTGTCACCTGGCTGCTGAGAGGACCAAGGACCAGCATGTATCAGTGATGGGAGGGGGGGTGTTATGGTTTTGTCTTGCCTGTTCATCACCCTTGTTTTCCTGCACTTTCCAGGCATGAGTTTCAGGGATATGTGTATATATAAAAAATATATATAGTGTATGCTATTTTTTTAGGGGGAGAATACAATTACAAATGGGTAAGAACACAAATACTTAACCTTTCAGAGTTAGTTCTGAAGGGCCCATAAAAACAAATAACTTTTTTTTTTCTTAGCAGTTCTTTTCCAACAGCAAAAAACAAATACCGTAACTTTAACAGGGTCTTCCTGAGTAACCAGGGCCTAGAGTCCAGAAAAATACCCACATGCAGATAACTGATCTGATTGGACTGCTGCTCAGTAGAGCTTGCTATGATGACCTCAGGAACTTCTGAGAATGACCTGAGGTTGGTGTGGAAGACCCCTCCATCGGGACCAGAGGGCTCCTGTTCCCTTTCCTGGTACCTGCCTTCAATTTGGGCAGGGGCACAGAGGCAGGGCCAGATAAGACCATCCAGGAAGGGATGGTGCCATTTTTGCTTATCCTTTTCTACTTGGACAAATCAGTCTAGTTATTCAATTTACTAGGTAAAGTGTTTTAATTAATCCTGATGGGCCAGGCAGATATGCAGCTGGTGTGCCATCTGATGCAGTGATGGTGCTTCCCACCACTATGCAGTGCCTGCATCTCAACACCCCAAGACTACCCAGGGCATGCTGCTTGGACATCACCAGTTGTTACTTTGTTCCTCACCCCATCATCCTGCAGGGCCCCCAAGCAGCCTGAACACGGGGGGCCTAGTAGTCTGAAAGGGGCTGTGTTGCAAGGAGCCCTTACCCACAATCATGCCGACTTCACACTGGCGGTCTTCATAGTAGCAGGAGATCATTGTGGCCACTGTGTCGTTTACCATCGCCACCACGTCCATCTCAAAGTCCTGCCAAGAAGCACAGAGGGTGGGTGATGGGGGAGAAAGGCCAGTAGCGCTGGTATGGTGGGGTCCAGGGCCGCCCCTGGGAAGACACAGATGCCCCCTCACCCCTCTCCGTTTGATGGCATCCCGTAGAAGCCCCACGATGTTGTTCCCCTCTGCTCCCGAGGCTTTGAAGCCCTTGGTCCAGTTGAGAAGGATGCCCTGTGGGAAGAGGAGGGCCTTGTGGCTGCTGATCACTCTGAGGGCAGGGCGCTATGGCCCTCACCAGCTTCTGCCTGAGGCCACAGGAACTGCACCCCATTTTACAGCTGGGGAAACAGGCTCAGAACAGTCCCATAGCGTTGAGAGGTGTTGGGGACAGTTCTCTACGTATATCTCGTGTTTCTACAGGCTGAGTCCCAGCCAATTTAAGGGGCCTGAGTAAGGCTCGAGCTCAGGAAGCTGTACTATACTGTAGTATAGTACTATACTATACCACACTGTCCTGTAAAGCCCCGAGACATCATTACAGCTCTTTATAAGATCAGGGTTCCTCTCCTGTAATGCACCCTACTGTGTGTGAGAGTGCCTGCCACCTGGCCCTCACTACATCTCTGCCAAGACCGGAGTTTGGAAAACCATACATGTTGCTTTGGCTGCTGCTTTTGCACTGAACAATAACCTGGCTTTATCTTTGACCCAGAGGTCTCATGTTTCATTTATGTGCTATATAATTTATGTGTGTGTGTGGGTGTAATTGGCAGGCTGCCTTGCTAGTTTGCAAGTAGAGTATAATCTCTGTCCCTTTACATTTCTGAGTCAGCCAGACACAGTGTGGCATCCCCATGGTCTGTGGGTGAGCTGGAGCTGAGCTTCCTGAGCTTGAGCCTTACTCAGGCCCCTGAGTTTGAGCTGTCACTTCCCATGGTAGTGGGTGATGACAGCACATTCCCTGCCAGGGCAAGGGGAGGCTCAAGGCACATAGTAAGAGTCAGTTAGTATCATGTTTACTTTCCAAAGCTTCACAAATAGCAACAGGGCACAATTTGAACCCAGATCTCCCTTTAGAGCAGTGGCTCTCAACCTTCCTAATGCCACGACCCTTTAATACAGTTCCTCATGTTGTGGTGACCCCCAGCCATAAAATAATTTTCTTTGCTACTTCATAACTGTAATTTTGCTACTTTTATGAATCGTAATGTAAATATCTGATATGCAGGAGACCCCCAAAGGGGTTGCGACCCACGGGTTGAAGACCACTGCTTTAGAGTTTGGGCTCTTTCCCTTCATGGGGTGTAGGGCTGCACTTGAAAGTGAGTTCCTCTGGGTGCACATCCCTCTACTTGTCTGCCTTCCATGCATCCACCTGGCCCACCTTGTCAATGTCTTCATGCCTCACAGGAAAGGAGAAGGTGAAACCCAGGGGCAGCTTTTTGTGCTTCATCTGATGCTTGTCCAGGAAGTCAGAGATGCACTCGGAGATGTAGTCAAAGAGCTGGAAGATGTACCCGGAGGTGGCCGTCAGGTTACTGGGTGGCCAGAGTCATCCCTGGGGCCACATGCTGAGGTGATGGGGGCTGCTGAGTCAGTAAGCCCTAGGGAAGCACTGGCCTCTGTGCCCCCCATTGAATGCCAGGTCTGCCCACAGTCTTTCTCTGCTCTTCCACAGAGCTCCCCCTGGTGCCAGAGCCCTGTCGGAAGCCCCAGGGATAGGCCCAGCTGACCCAGTGGGGTCCAGCCTCAGGCCTGGTCAGCTGTTCCTGAGGCTCCAGATGGAGGCACATCCTTGGCCATAACTGCAGTTTCTGACTCCAGCACCTGGAGTCTCCTTTGCCACTTCCAAGTGTCCTGGCTGTCCCGGCTGTCCCATGGCTGCTAAAGGTCAGCCCTCACTCCCTTGCATTGGCTTGTCTATGCTCATTGCTGAGTCCTCTGCCAATTGACCAAGCTCCTTGCCGAGTGCCGTGGCCACAGCATGCCCGCTGCCTCAATTCCTGTCCAGCCTCACAGACAGACAGGTGAGCTGCAGGTGTGGGGGGCCGGGGGCCTCCTGCCTTGAAACCCTGATCCTCTGGGAATCAGCTGGGGGGCTCTGGCCTTGCTCAGCTGTCCCAGGGTTCTCTATTTCTGTGCTCCCCCCTCCCAGTGCTTGCTGCCTGGGACTGCTGCCACCCCACTTTGAGTGTATGCTGGTGGAGAGCAAGGGGCAGTCCCTGAGAAAGAGCGGCCTGTGCGGACTGCATGAGGCCAGATAAGCACATTCTCCTGGCTGCCCTATCACATTTCTGTTTTTACTCGCCAGGTTTCCCTCTAGGAAATTGGACAGGGTATGACTGGCTGGGGTCTCTTCTGCCACTGACCCCTCTCAATGCTGGCCAGATGGTGACTGTGAGACGTTAGGGCACATTGGCTATGTCTGGTCTGTCTATCTAGGCCTCCCAGCTGCCTTCCTGGGTCCTCAGAGGCTGGGGGTCCTCCTGCCCACAGCTCCCCTTGCCCCTGGTAGATGGACTAACTGGGCCCAGAGATCCTAGTGAGCTGCACCTCCCCATCCCGGGCCCCCTGAGCTACTCACCATTTCGGCTGTGCCCGTCATGGCGTCCTCGGGGATGGAGTACATCTGGTGCTTGGTCTTCACGCTCCACTGCCCCGCCTCGCCCTCCCCCACCTTAACCAGCATCACCCTGAAGTTGGTGCCGCCCAGGTCCAGGGAGAGGAAGTCTCCAACTTCTGCAGATACAGGGAGAAGTGCATCATGGGCACTGACCGGCAGGCCCTGGGCTGGATGGGACCAGGGTGGCCAGTCCCTGAGACCAGAGAAAGGTGGAGGAGAAAGCATGGGGGGACCAAGGGGAGCTGACCAGGAGCTGCTGAGGCCAAATATCTGGGGGACACCAGAGCAAACTGTGGAGGGATCAAATTTCTCTTCTGTGGAGGAGAAATAGGTGGGCAATCCTTGCTTTAGAATCCAGGGGCCAACTGGGACCTAGTGCAATAATAGCTCAGACTCAGGCTGGGCTGGTGGGTCCCCTAAGTGACCCTTGGGGAGCAGATGAAGGAAGCCATTTTTTTTTAGACTTTCCAGCTCCAGGGGCTTTTGAGGTTCCCATGACTGGACCAGAGGAATCAAGACTTTATTGCCCCTCAGGAGACCCCATGTCAGGGAGGCTGGGGACAGTCCAGGCTGGAAATGCCAGGAGTGCAGCTCCGGTTTGGGGCCCAGCCCACAGCTGCCTCAGACCAGGAGCCGGTCTGCATGCAGGTCCTGTTTCTGTCATACCTGAGCCTTCTGGGGTGGAACGCACGTAGGTGGGCAGCATCTTCACACTGGCCTCCTCGTGGGTCTCCAGTTTTAGGCCACGGTCCATCTCCTTCTGCATTCGCCTCATCACTTTCTTCAAGTCCTCCTCCTGCAGCTGGAACTCTGCCAGGATCTGCTCCACCTGCATAGGGAGGGGGATGGGAGCAGCCCGGCAGGGGTGGGGCTGTCACCAGGCACAAGGTCTCACAGGAGTCTCTGCCACACACCTTGGGTTTTCTTTTGTCTTCTGAACCCATGTCTAGGATGACCCATCAAACCATTCACCATAGTTAAAACCAACTAAAAAAGGCAGAAAAACAGAATCTCACGTCTCAAAAGTTCAACAAATTTAGCCCAGGATTTGTTGGAGGGATGAGGGACAGAGGGCAGAATGGCTTCTGTCCCTGTTGATGTCCTTGTGGCACAATGTCTTATAATGCCTCCTTTTCTCCCTCCTATTGGGACAAAGAGAGAGGAAGGGGCTCACTGGGTGGGTTGGTGAGCGGAGCTGGAGGGCGCTAGGCAGCTGGCATCACTCTCTGAAAGATCTGGTCATTATACTTCCAGGATTTATGCCAGGAAGTAAATGGGCAAGTGTGTACGGGCATGCATGAGGGCCAGCCAGGGTGACCATACCGTCTGTCAGGAGGTGTCTGTTAACTAAAGCCATCCATGACATGGACACTCTGCGGCCACAGAGTGAGGAAGGTCTCTGTGCGTTGACAGGAGTATGGACTGCCTGTGGTGTGGCCACTCGCCCTGCACATGGTGGCATGAGAACAGGCCGCGAACGCAACTGTGGCTTTGCCATTGTGTCACCAGCAAGCTGGACTCTGTGCCATGTGTCTGTACCCTTTGCACAATGATGCATATTTATGGAGAAAAGGGTATGTCGATACACTGGTTATCTCTGCACAGTGGTAAGAAAGATAATCATCAAGATATTTTCTTTTTCTTTTTTTTTTTTAAGCAGAGTCTCATTATGTCACCCCCAGTAGAGTGCTGTGGCGTTACAGCTCACAGCAACCTCAAGCTCTTGGGCTTAAGCTATTCTCTTGCCTCAGCCTCCCAAGTAGGTGGAACTACAGGCACTGGCCACAACGCTTGGATTTTTTTTTTTTTTTTTTTTGGTAGTTGTTATTGTTGTTTGGAAGGTCTGGGCGGGGTTTGAACCCACCTGCCCCAGTATATGTGGCCAGCACCCTAGCCTCTGAGCTATAGGTGCCAAGCCAAGATATTTTCATTTTGAACCAAAAAGGAAAATGAAAGCTACTCAAATAAAAGCAATGGATTCACTCTTTTCAAACACTCACCCTCTTTTGCTTACAGTCTTACACGTAAGCTCAGGGGGTTGGAGATTCCCTTCCTGCGTTAGTTTTCAACACCTAGATTTTGTTTGTGTGGGGCACATTAAGCTGTGGTTGGGTTAAGCCAAGCCCAGCAATTCTATCCCCTCTTGGGGGCATCTTGTCTAGAGTTGGACATGTGACCCAGTTCTGGCCAATGGCAAGTGAAGGGAAGCCTGATTTTAGTTGGAGGGGAAGCTCAGTGCCTGCTAAATTTGTAAACACAGCTGTATAGAGATGTGATGAGGCCAGCACGTGGCTCAACGCCTGTAATCCCAGGACTCTGGGACGCTGAGGTGGTTGGATTGCTTGCTCAGGAGTTCAAGACCAGCCCAAGCAATAGAGAGACCCTATCTCTATTAGAAAAAAAAAAAAAAATAGAAAAATTAGCCAGGCATTGTGGCAGGTGCCTGTAGTCCCAGCTACTTGGAAGGTTGAGGCAGGAGGATCACTTGAACACAGGAGTTTAAGGTTGTAGTGAACTAAGCTGAGTGAGACTCTGTTTCCAAAAATAAATAAATAAATGAAAGAAAGAAAGAAAAGAGATGATGACTGGCGCTGCAACAGGCATTTTACAATCAGGAAGAGAAGGCGGCAGGGAAAAAGCTGTTAGCAGACTACGGGTGGCAGAGAAGAGAGATTGATGTCTGGTCCACCCACCTCCACGTGTGGGTTATGGGAGCAAACACTAACTGCTTTGGCCTCAGGTAGGAAGCTGTTTGGTTTCCTGCAGTCCAAAGCATTCCCAGTGGGTATAGATCCTTAGTTAAGAACTACCTCTGTTAATGAGGCTCCACATGTGAAATTTAAACCCAGGGACGGTCTGAAAGGGATGGGGCTGACAAAGTCTGTGACAAAAGACATAATCAGGCCGGGAGCAATGGCTTGTGCCTGTAATCCTAGCACTCTGGGAGGCGGAGGCGGGTGCATAGCTTGAGTTCATGAGCTCAAGACCAGCCTGAGCATAGCTTGAGTTCACGAGTTCAAGATGCCATCGCTTCTAAAAATAGAAGAAAACTGAGGCAAGAGGATTGCTTGAGCCTGAGTTGGAGGTTGTTGTGAGTTACGATGCCACGCACTCTACCCAGGGCAACAGCTTGAAACTCTGTCTCAAAAAAACAAACAAACAGAAAAAAGACGCAGAATCAGACACTCATGTTTGCACAGGAGCTGTTCTGCCACTTTGGAAGGGGGTGGCCCCTCCTGTCCCCGTGGAGCACACTCTGGAAACATACTCAGCGTTCTGTAGAACAATCTAGACTGTCCCCAAAGGCCCATAGCTATAATCTTTGCCACTTCTGTGTCTCTTTCCTATACTCTTCAACACAGAGTGTGCCAGGAACTAACTGCAAGAACACTTAACACCTGCTGAGCTCTTCCACATGCCGGGCCCTGCCTGAGCTGGAAGCTTTCCACAGCTGCCTCGCACTGGACACCCTGTCCCAGCAGCACTGGGAATGAGGTGCCAGCATTGGCCCATCTTGCAGATGAGGAAAGGCACATGCAGCCAGCATACTGCAGTGCAACTGGTGTCTACAGCCATGTGCGTGGTGACTGCTGGCAGGGAGTCCTCACCAGCCTGCCCAACACTTTCTCCCAGACAAAACTGTTCAGAGGGACCTGATTATAAGATACCTGTGGACTCTTAACAAAAGTGATGCTGATCTTGCAAGGGTGCAGCCCTTGGGCCTGCTGGGCCCTGCACCTGCCCCTCTGTCCCAGAAGCCCATCCTGGTGGCCATGGGCCTGGACTCTGGCCCTTCAGCCCTCTTCATGGGAGGAGTCTAAACTTCAGTCTGAGGTCTTGCAGGAGGACAGTGGTATGGAGCCTGTGCCAGGGCATAGCGAGGCTATCTGTAGTATTGTCAGACAGATGAAGGTCATTGAGTGACCTTCCCTCAAAGGACTATGTGGAAAACTGGCCCACCCCTTGGAAGGACACAGTAAGAACCAGGTAAATGGTAGCTGGTGTTCCTATTATCATAGGTGGAGGGGACCAGTAAGGCCCTGCAAAGTGCAGGAGAGGCTTCAGTCTTCGCCATCTGTATCCAGGCCCACATGGCTCTGTACTGGCTTCATGAAGCCCCAGCTGTGTTGGTTTCTAGGCCAGAAAGTGCCCCGGGAGGAATCCCGGGCATGGCATGAAGTCAAACTGATACCACCTGTTCGGAGAGCAATTTGGAATTTCTATTATTATTTAATTTGGTCTAGCAAATTTCTCTCCTGAGAATCTGTTCTCCATAAAGAGTCCTGCAAGCATTTCACAAGATGTACATGGGGTTGCCCCCTTCTGCAACAGTGAGGACCCTTACTCAGCATGAGGCCTCTATGGCCTTTACAGGGAAGGAGACAGGGCCTTCCCTGTGAGGAGAGATGGGGTCTTTGCCAAGACCTGGTGGCATTACCTTCGTTTTTAGGCTTTTCCCTAGCTGGCTCTACTCTGTTGACCTGATCCCATTTCTGTAAATAAAGTTGCATCTGGTCTATGGATCTGGTTTGTTCTGTATAATATTCTCAAATGCTTAAATTTGCTGCCAACATTTAAAATCTATTTAGAGACACTCTTATAAAAAAAATCTGTATTTCTATAAAAGTAGGTCTGCCTTCTCCCTGGAGGGAGGCAGGGTGCGTGGGGTGAGGGAGCCTATTCCCTGGCACTAGTGGAGCCGGCCCAAGTCATCTGGGTTCAGGGCCCTCATACCGTGCCCTGCCCTAGCAGGTGCTACAGGATTCCCCTGCCCTGTCCACATCATAGTGGCTATAGGGACTCCTATAGGGACACACATGCTTCCTTGTGGGCATAGGCTGGAGGACAGATGCTGCAATGTTCTGAGGCTGTAGCCACAGGCAGACCTGGGGGTTCACCTCTTGCTAAAGTCAGCGTCCTCGAAAGGCAAGCCTTGTTGATGTTGGGCACAAGCCCCTTCCTCAGGGTGCACTGAGGTCTACAGATGCCCATGCTCCTGGCACAGGATCAGCATGCAGTTTCAGAGGTGGGAGCTCTGATCTGGCTTGGTCTTATCACCTTGGGGGCTACGGCACAGACGTAAAATTACGATCTGTGAGGCAGACCTCCTGGGACACTCCCAGGAGCACGGACTGAAGCCACCCACACTTCCTATGCTCTGGGCCACTCCTGGTGCTCCCTCCACTGTCATTTCCACAGTCACCCAGGGACACAGGCACTTTTATTATCTCTGTTTCTCACAGCAAGCAAACTGAACACAGAAGTACAAACCCTCCCTACACCCTCAGAGGCAGGGGGTGCAGAGCTGGGGCTGGAACCCAGGCACCGGCTCTGAGCCTTCCCCAGGTAGGCTGCCTCCTACCTCAAAGTAGGGCCTACCCCAGATGTTCCTAGAGTCTAAACCCCTGCTACAACCCCTTTCTATTAATATTTAATTTTGATCTAGCAATTTCTCTCCTGGGAATTTGTTCTGCAGAAAGAGTCCTTTGCGATCCTACCCCCTAGTCTCACAGACCAGCCTCATGCTGGGTGTCTGCAAGCCTACACAACTTTCCTGAGCAGCGTAGGAAATGTGAGTTCTGCCGGTGCCTGGTCCCTCAAGTGTAGCCCCGGGAGGAAAAAGCACAGTCAGAGCCTACTGTATCCCAGCAGCCTGAGGGAGGCAACCTTTGCCGCTTGCAGAGGTGTCTCTTGCTGCTCTTGCCTGAGAGGTCACAGGGCACATTATCAGGGCTCACAGTGACAGCCGAAGACTCCCCCACACTCCCGACAGGCAGCTGACCCCCGTCTCCCCAGCAGATGATCACTGTGTGCTGGGTGCTCTGTGGGGCACAGGAGCAGAGCAGGACAAGTCCCTCTTGTGGGACCCCAAGTTAAGAATCTTATAAAGTGGGCAGCACCTGTGGCTCAAAGGAGTAGGGCGCCGGCCCCATATGCCAGAGGTGGTGGGTTCAAACCCGGCCCTGGCCAAAAACTGCAAAAAAAAAAAAAAAAAGAATCTCATCAAGCTGGGGGCAAGTTGAGAGAGGGGGAACAAAGTAGGGACATGTGGGGCAGTTGCTGATTCATGCAGGTGGGCAGAAGCCTGCACTGGGGTCATAGGGGAGTGAGACCTGGAGACGCTTGGCCAGAGAGTAGGGGTGTCTTGGGGCAGGCGGAAGGGGGGCACCAGGCTGCCCCATACAATGCAGGTGCAGGGCTGGTGGGTGCGGGGCTAGTGAGAGGCAGTAAGAGTCCAGATTTATTCTGAAGGGAGGGTGACAATGTTCGCTGACAGATTGAGGGGGAGTAAGAGGAAGAGAATGGTCTGGGAAGGCGAGGCTCTGCTCACTGAGGTGGCATGGGGAAGGTGGGGGAGCCAGGCACTCAGCCTGGGCAGGTTTACACACGGCCAGCCAATGGGAGGTTTGTCCCTGGCAGCAGTTGGCTGTGTGTGTGAGGACAGGGTTCCGGGGAGAGTCTGGCTGGAGACATACATTTGGAAGCCATCGGTATGGAGAAAACCCTTAAGCCACAGGCCTGGACATGGTCACGGTTGCATGTTCAGACAGCAGAGTGGAAGGGGTAAAGCAGGCCAGGCAGGGCTGCAGAATCAGCTGGGCAGACACCAGCCCCTTTATGCAGCGAGAAATGCTTTGTGATCCTACCCCCAGAATGTGGTAAAAATATAAGACATCTTTTCTCACATGGCATTTGACAGACCTAAGGGCATGGCATGGGGGGCCAGTCTGGATGGACACAGCCAGCCTAGAGGACATGACCAAGGGCCAGGACAGCCCCTGGGCAAGTGCTGCACGCCTGTGGGCTCCAGAGCCCATTTCAGAGCCATGAGTCCAGCTGCCGTCTGCCCCGCCCCCCTTCCTGGGCCCTTGGGTGGCTGTGTACACAGTAGTGAGTGACTGTGGGCCAGCCTCACATCCTCCTGAGGAAGAGGACCCCTGATTCACCAACTCCTGGAACTGCTGGGTGGTGCCCCTGAGAGCCAGATAGCACTGGGCAGCCGGCTACCCCCCATAAAATCTCCAAGCTGGCACCAGATGCTGGTGTCCTGGGTCACTGTCAGCCCTAGGAGCAAGTTCCCTAGAACTCCCAAGAGACTGGACGTAGACAGACACAGAGATGCCTGGGCAGTGGGGAGCACTGTTGATGGGCACAGCTGCCTTAGCCAGGATTCCTCAGGCCTGTGTGCTTTCTTTCAAGGGTCCAACATCCACTTGCCACCCCTGCCCCCAATGTTGGTTTTGGTAATCTCTAAAACCAAGGGTGCCATCCTGGAGACTGCTCTCCTAATCCAGAGTCCCTGACTTTGGAGTGACCCTTACCAGAGACAAAGCTGTCTGGGCCTGGCTTCTTGTGGCATCCACTGCCATCTCTCCAAGGGGCCAAGTGGCAGGTGTTTGGGGAGGTAGAGATGCTTCTGCCCCCGCTGAGGCCTGGAGTGTGGCTATGGCAGGTGAGAGCCGCCTGGCCGGAGAGTTGCCTGAGGCAGGCAGCCCAGAACTTCTGTACTGACAGAGATCAACAGGCAGGTTCTAAAATACTCTGCTCACTGCCATGAGGTCAGGGGCAGGGCTGAAAGGGCAGAGGAGACCCATAGGAGGTCAGGGTTGACAGGGGCCATGGGGCAAACTGCCATGCCCTGTGAATGCCAGGTCAGGACTGCTGCCCAGAGATAGAGTAGGGGGCACAGGGCCAGCCAATCCATACTCCATTCCTTGACTTGTGCAGGTGGGATGTCACCAGGGTCTTGGGGGGGGGGGGCAGTGTTTGTTGAAATACCCATAGACCAGGAAGGGCACAGAGGACCTGTCCTATGCCAGTGAGGGTTTGGTCTTGCTGTTAGAGATGATGGAGACTCCCAGTGGATTTTCAAATGTGGAGAGGTCTAATGTGCATTTCACACAGTGTAGGGGTCTGTATGGTGTTTGGGGGTGGGGGCAGGCCAGTGGCAGGAAGGCCATGTCCAAGTCTTCCAGCCAATTGGGAGAAGGGCCTGATGGCTAAAGGATTAGCTTGTTGGTTCCACACTGCCTTGTGGGGCCTTTGAGAGCAGGTGGAGGTCCCCCGGCCTGCCCCAACCTGCTTCAACTATAAATCATTGACCTGTCTCAAGATGCCTTGAAACAAAAACAAGCAAAATACTGGGAGGTCATTCTCAGGTTTTGTGATTGAAAAGTCTAGGCCCAAGGCTGGCTTTGGGAACATCCAGGCCATGGCTCCCAGGCTCTGGCCCTGTCCCCTTCTTTGGCTTACCTAGGAGTGACCCCCATATATGTTGAACTTGCTGGCACCTGCCAAACCTTGCTAAAATTAGCCAGAGTCAGCACTGGGTCAGAGTACACAGGGTGCCTTGTCAGAATGCCAGGTTCTCCTCCCAGTGGCCACTATGGTCACTCCTGAGGAAGCCCTTGACACGAGTGATCCCTTTCCCAAAATAGAGCAAAGATGTCCTCACCAGACCCCATGTGACAGGTCACTGACCTGTCCAGCACCTGGCTCTGAGCCATTATTTGCTTGTGAGGGCAGGGCTCAGACTCAGGTTTGCAGTGGGCATGGGCAGCTTCCTCCGTACCAGCCAGGCCGAGCAGCAGCTGCTCCAGGGGGCATCTCTTCTTCCAGACACCAGCATACAGCACAGGTGAGGAGAATCCAAATTCTCCAGCTCTGTGCTCTGGGATGTGGAAGTGGAGAGTGAGGACAAATGCTGGGGCTGAGGCAGATGGGCCCCTTTTTTGGTTTGGCTGGATTCACAGTGCCCTCTCTAGTTTATACTTTGGTTGACATACATCCTTCCCCAGAGTTCCTTCCTTCAGGCCGCCTCCTTGTATTCATTGGCACCTTTGAGGGCAGAAAGGGGTGCAATACCCCCTCTTCCCACAGTGACTAACCCTCTAGGGCAGATTCTCATGCTTCACACCACCCCTCCTGTGCACCCACCCTTGTCCTAGCTCAATGCTTCCTCTTTAGGTGAAGGAATGTGTTGGCTCTGCACTAGAGCTGAGGGCATAGCAGGGAACAGCTACTTCTTTCCAGGAATTTTAGATAAGCCTGTGCAGAACCTGTCCAGAAAGAAGGGACCAGGAAGAGGAGGGCCTCTGGGACATGGTTCATGAGGGAAGCCCAGGACATACTCAGAGTCCTTCATATCTAAAGGGCTGTCCTGAGGAGGATGGATGAACATCATTTCCATTAAGAACTTTCTTAAAAGAGCAAGGGGAATGGACTAGATCGTCTCAGAAGATAGTGAGCTCCCCATTCAATGGAAAGAGAAAGAGAAGAGCTAAGTCAGGAAGGACCCTACTCTTAGGCTAGTGCAGTGGCTCATGCCTGTAATCCCAGCACTCTGGAAGGCTGAGGCAGTGGATTGCCTGAGCTCAGGAATTTGAGACCAGTCTGAGTAAAGCAAGAACCCATCTCTACTAAAACATGGAAAAATTAGCTGGACATGGTAGCACACACCTCTAGTGTCAGCTACTCAGGAGGCTGAAGCAAGAGGATTGTTTGAGCCCAGGAGTTTGAGGTTGCTGTGAGCTATGATGATGCCACAGCACTCTACCCAGGATGACAGAAGAAAAAAAAAAGAGAGAGAGAGACCCTCCTCTGTCTCAAAAAAAAAAAAAAAAAAAAAAAAGAGAGAGAGAGAGAGCCTCCTCTTTGTCCCAGTAGTATCCCTGCCCTTTGGTTGCTCAAAGAGCTGATCAATAGCCATGACTTGATTTTCTTTTTAATTTATTACAAGAAAGTAATACGACAAGTTCAGTGATGGCCATTCAAGATTATCCATTCTAGTATTAAAAAATGGGATACAGGGTGGTGCCTGTGGCTCAGCTAATAGAGTGCCGGCCCCATATACCCAGGGTGGCAGGTTCGAACCCAGCCCCGGCCAAACTGTAACAACAACAACAAAAAACAGCCAGGCATTGTGGCAGGTGCCTGTATCCCAGCTACTCGGGAGGCTAAGGCAAGAGAATCACCTAAATCCAAGAGGTGGAGGTTGCTGTGAGCTGCGATGCCACAGCACTCTACCGAGGGCAACAGAGTAAGACTCTGTCTCTAAAAAAAAAAAAAAAAAAAGGATACAATCCACATTCAACAATAAGGGACTGGCAAAGAAATTACGTAAGCCTTCATAATGACTCATATGTAGTCATCAAAAATGATAAGATCAATCTGCTTCCACTGACATTGGAAGATGTTTGTGACATACTACTTAAAGGGAATGTGGTGGCAACCCTCCAAAGTGGCCTCCAATGAGCCCTGTTTCTGGTATGTATTTCATGTATCTCCTGGTATAGTCCCCTCCTATGCTGAGTAGGTCTAGCCCTGGTAGCTAATAGGATAATATAGATATGGTGACATGTGGCTTTGAAAGATAAAGAAAAGACATTGTGACTTCTGCCTTGCTTTCTTTGGATTGTTCCCTCTGGGAGACATGCCCTGAGGACACTCAAGTTCTCTGGGAAGGTTCACCAAGAAGTGAGGCCTCCTACCAATAGGCAGCTCCAATTTGCCAGGCACCTTGGACCACCTTGGAAGCAGATCCTCCAGCCCCATTCAAGCCATCAGATGATGCAGCCCCAGCCAACACCCTGACTGCAACCTCAGTAGAGACATCAAGCCAGACCACTTAGCTAAGCTTTATTACCTCACAGTTTCTAGAGGTCACAAGTGAGATTATAAAGCTTTGTTGTTCCAAGTCACTACTTTTTTTTAAAAAGCATTTCATAAAATAAAATTTTATTACTACAGGACAAATCATTTTAGAAAGAATTTCTGTCTTTTAGCATATGTTCCAGATACAGGACAGCATGATATAATGTTCCCATCACCATCCTGCATGGAGTGCTGTGGTATCATCATAGCATCACCATGGTGCATGCATGGAAGAATCAAACCACCAAGTTTTGAGGTAATTTATTACACAGCAATAGATGACTATCACAGGGGAAGAACAGAAAACGTATGTGGGTAGTATGATCCATTTTTGTCATATATATGTGTATACGATATAGAAAACATACATATGGAAAAAATGCAATAAAATGGTAACAATGATATTAATGGTGGAAATATGAGTTACTTAATTTTCCTTTTTGCTTATCTGTATGTCCTACATTTTTCACAATAAATATGTATTAATGAAGTACTATTTAAAAATCAAGTTAAACAAAGTAAGATCGGGCCTCATTTGTTATTTTGCATAGAAGATCAGAGGCCCAGACTCTAAAGAATAGAGGTTCACAGTTAAATGGACCAAATTGCCAGACCCCATATGCCAGGGGAAAGAAAGTGGTGACCAGGGAGCCAGCCCCTCCCCCTGTTTCCTGACTGCCCTCAGCACAAAGTGGGCACCAGGTGTGGGCATACTGATGCAATGGGGCCTAGAGGTGTTGCAAGTGTTTGCTCACAGCAGGGTAGACTTGAGACTGGCTGTGCTCTTGTGCTGAGGGTCAGGCCAAGGGCCCGATGAGGGGGAGGGTGTCAGGCAGTGGGTGGTGATCTATGACCGGGATGTCAGGAAGAGAGGCAAACTGAGAGACAGCAGAGCATGCCAGGATCCAACAACCACAAGCAATGTATGTCCAGTGGCTTCCATGTGTCAGGTTCTATACAAGACCCTTTACATAGTTGTAACTGGCCTGCAAACTGGAGAATGTAATTTTATATATGGAGAAACTGAGGCCCATGGGAGTTAAGGGACTTACTAGGATACAACAGCTACAAGAGACTTGGCCAGGATTTACCCCAGGGTGAGCCTTACTCCAGGATTATTAATAGTTTAGTTATCTTAACTACATGAGGAATGTTTTCAGGGCAAGCACATGCTGGGCAGGAAATATCCTTTTGGGCTGCTTCTATACTGGAGCTGGTGGAGGTAGGCACAGTAGTAGCCATGGAGGTCTGATTTGCCCCAGTGTTTGCTTCAGACAGTAGAAAGGGCAGTGTGTCAGGGCCGAAGCCTAAGGTTGGGGAAGAAGGGCAGAGTTTGGGCAAAGGAGCAGGGAGTGGCATTGCCTAGGGAAGGGCCAAAGGGTGGGGGAATCATCCAAGATCCCATAAGGAGAGACAGGATAATACTGGGGTGACACAGGAATGTGAGGCCCCCAGCCTGAGACTGAAGACTGATTTTGGGCTTGATTGGCTGTAGGACTTTGGGCAAGTCCCTTAATGTTTCTAGGCCTCAGATCCCTCATCAGTAAAGGGGGGTGGGTAACAAATCTCCTACCTTACAGGGTTATTGAGAAGATTCAGAGGGATAATTCATATCAGTCTCTTGACACATACAAATTGTTCAATAGCTATTGTTGCTACCAAAGAATGCGTCAGCCCCTGAGCTGCCCCAGGCTCTTGATCTACAGCAAATCTAATGCCAAACTTCCACCTCAATGTCTCTGACTTTTTTAGAGTATTTGAAGGAGACAGACCAAGTGGCATAGCCTCTTTGAGGCTAGTCCTACACTGAATCAATGAAGCTTTTTGTTTGAAAAGAGAATGTCTAGGGCAGCGGTTCTCAACCTGTGGGTCGCAACCCACAGGAACTGTATTAAAGGGTCGGGGCATTAGGAAGGTTGAGAACCACTGGTTTAGGGGATGATGTCATGAATAATGGCACAGTAGGAAACTCCAGAGGTTGGGTCCCTCCACCTAGACAATCATTAAGTTAGAGGGGAAAAAACCTGTTAACAGGGGAAATCATCCTTTGGTTTCCCCCATGTGCATGGTATTTGGAAATAAACCTCTCTCTTACTAATCTACCATTAAACAAACAAACAAACAAACAAAAACAACAACAACCCTATAAGAGTCAACTATTTCGGAACCCTGGAACCTGACTGGATGCTTACAGCAACAATGGGCATGCTTCATAAAGGGAGAAGCTGCCTATAGCTTATGAATGATCACACATATGAAATACAGGTTTTGCAAAAGTAGTTTTGAAAAGTCACCAGATAAATGAACAATAGTAGCCCTCAACAAACAACAAAACCAATTAATCCCAAAGGAGGAGGAGAATCTGACTTCCCCAGTTAGCACATTATACTACCCCAAATGTCCAGTTCTCAACAAAATATTACAAAGCTTACAAAGAAACAGAAAAATGCTCAATCACAGCATAAAAAGAATTCTGAATAAACCATCTGTAAGAAAGTTCAGACATTGGAATTACTAATCCAAGACATTAAATCAACTATCTTAAATTTTCTTACTGAGCTAAAGAAAACCAGGGACTAATAACTAAAGGAAATAAGGAGAGCAATGTTTGAAAAGACAGGGAATGAAAAACGAGAAATTATGGGCGGTGCTCGTAGCTCAGTTGGCATGGGTGCAAACCCCGAGGGTGGCAGGTTTGAACCTGACCCTGGCCAGCTAAAACAACAATGACAACTGCTACAAAAAAAAATAAAAATAAAAAATAGCTGGGTGTTGTGGTGGGCACCTATAGTCCCAGCTACTTGGGAGGCTGAGGCAAGAGAATCGCTTAAGCCCAAGAGTTTGAGGTTGATGTAAGCTGGGATACCATGGCAATCTATCCAGGTTAGAGTGGATTTTTTTTTTAAACTCCAGGGAAATTTTTAATAGCAAAGTCCTGAGGTCTCAGAAAAAAAAGAAAGAAAGAAAGAAAGAAAGAAAGAAAGAAAGAAAGAAAGAAAGAAAGAAAGAAAGAAAGAAAAGAAATCTCCTGGGGGTTAAAAAGAGGTTTTTCTTCTTGGGTCACAGGGTGTGGGAGATCACATGGGCTGCTTCAATGATGTTATAAGTGGTTGGGTGTTGCTTGTCACCTGTCAGGGCTGTAGGCATGGGCAAGGGCGGGTTGCTTTGGTGGTTGACCATGAAGAGAAGATTGAGCTGGCTCAGCACTTTGTCACTCACTGAGATGCCACCCAAGTACTGCTTTAGTATCTCCCACAGCTTCTGGTTGATTTCCAACAGCTGAATTTGTCTGTGTTGGAGGCTCAATTGCTCCAGTTTCACTTTGTTGTATCTTTTCCAGAAATTCTCCATCCCTTTATAGTCCAACATCTTTGTGAGCTCCTCAGTAAGCTCTCCTAAGTCATTCTCAATCTCCTCCTGCTCCTTAGGAGTCAATACTGATGAATAAAAAGGCAGCACTTTTTCTTCCTCTGTTTCAAATGTCCTGAATATTGCAGCAAGTTTAAGAATCTTTTCACCCAGGGTAAGTTTGACTAAGTTCTCCTGGGATATGACCCAGGTCTGAGTCCTTTGGGCCTTAAATTTTCACACTTGTAGAAGGATCAATTCCTTGTCATTATGGATATACTCATTCTGATCTTCACTCTCACGCTGTGTATAATGATCTTGCCTTTTAAAATAACTATGGCATCCTGGAGGAACAAAGTGGAGGAAAGACTTGACCAGCTGAGAGTCTTGAGTGAGACAGGTTAAAGAGTTTCCTGGGAACTAAAATCACAGCTTGAGACTCTGTCTCAAAAAAAGAAAAATTATAGAAATGAAATCACATAGAACTTCGGGAGCTGAAAAATACAATAACTGAAATGAAAATGTCCCTGTAGGGGTTTAATGGCAGATTTGAGAAGGCAGAGCAAGAATCAGGAGACTTGAAGACAAAGCAATGACATTATTCAGTAAATAGAGCAGGAAAAAGAAAAAAGAATGAAGAAAAATAAACAGTACCTGAAGGACCACAAGACACTATCAAACCTACAAACCTAAGTATAATGGGGGTTTTAATGTGCAGCAGAATTTTGTTTGTTGGTATTTTATTGAGGATTTTTGCATCTACATTCATAAGGGATATTGGTCTGTAGTTTTCTTTTCTTGTAGCATTGTTGTCTGACTTCAATATCAAGGCTATTGAAAGAGTCAGAAAATATTCCTGCCTCCTTAGTTTTTTAGAACAGTTTGAGAGAATTGGTATTAATTTTTCTTTGAATGTTTTATGTAACTCACAGTGTGAACATCTGGTCTTGGCCTGGGATTGTCTTTGTTGACAGGTTTTTAATCACTAGTTCAATTTCCTTACTACTTGTCATTCTAACCATATTTTCTATCCTGTCTTGAGTTAGTTTTTGTAGTTCATGTAGGAATTTTTCTATTTCATCTGTTATCCAATTGGATGACTTATAGTTGTTCATAGTGTTCTCTTATAATACTTTTTATTTCTATAAACTTGGTAATAATTCCCATTATTTCATTGCTTATTTGAGTTCTCTCTCTTGCCCACCCCTACCCACAGGGAAATGGGAGAAGCTACAAACCCAAAGTAACTAATATTGGCTGATATAATTATGTATGCGGTGATTTTTACCAACATGCTTTATTTCTCCAAATGGCTTTGAGGTACTCTCTAGTATATTTTTATTCAGCTTGAAGCTTTTCTTGTAAGGGAGGCTTACTTGCAATTAATTCTCTTAGGGTTTAACTGAAATGTCTTAATTTCTCCTTTATTATTGAAGAATAGCTTTCCTGGCTATTGGCTGACAAGCATTTTTCTTAAGCACTTTTTTTCTTTTTTGGGACTATAGACGCCTGCCACAATGCCTGGGTATTCTTTTTTTTTTTTTTTTTTTTTTTGGCTTAAACAGTGGAAATTTATTGTTTCAGAATTTTCTTTTTTATTGTTGGGGATTCATTGAGGGTACAAAGAACCAGATTACATTGATTGCTTGAGTCAGGTAAAGACCCTCCCATAATAGTGTTCCACCCCCAAAAGGTGTACCAACCCCCCCACTTCCCTACCCCCTCCTTCCTTCCCTTTCTCTGCTTTCCCCATCCCCCACCCCCCACCGTGTGCTAGGTGATTAATTGTTCTCATATCAGAATTGAGTAGGTAGGATTCTTGTTTCTCCATTCTTGTGATGCTTTGCTAAGAACAATGTGTTCCACTTCCATCCAGGTTACAACCACCAAAGCAAACAGATGACCTACCCAATGGGAAAGGATATTTGCATATTTTGAATCAGACAAAAACTTAATAACTAGGATCTACAGAGAACTCAAATCAAGCAACATAAAAGGAGTCAACAATCCTTTATGCCAAAAGAAAAGAAAACAAAACAAAACAAAAAAAAAAAACAATCCTTTATACCACTGGGCAAGAGAGATAAATAGAACCTTCTCTAAAGAAGACAGACGAAATTTCTGACCTATAACATTTTCTTCTCTCCAAAAAACTTTTAAATTTCTTGCCATGGAGGTATAATGGTGACAAGTCTGCTCCATCTTTAGCTGCGAAAACTTTTTTCAGTCCTTCACTTTTAAAAAATGATTTCCATGTATACAAAATTCTACGCTAGTGTTTCTTTTTTCTTTTAAAATTTAGGGCAGCACCTGTGGCTCAGTGAGTAGGGCCCATATATCCAGCCCCTGCCAAACTGCAACAAAAATAAATACATAAATAAATAAAATTTAAATATTAAAAAAAAAAAGAAGACAGACGAATGGCTAACAAACATATGAAAAAATGCTCATTGTCCCTAATTATTAGAGAAATGCAAATCAAAACCACCCTGAGGTATGATCTAACCCCAGTGAGAATAGCCCATATCACAAAGTCTCAAAACTACGGATGCTGGCGTGGATGTGGAGAGAAGGGAACACTTTTACATTGCTGGTGGGACTGCAAACTAATATAACCTTTTTGGAAGGAAGTATGGAGAATCCTTGAAAAACTCAAACTAGACCTCCCATTTGATACTGCAATCCCATTAGTGGGCATCTACCCACAAGGAAAAACAACCTTTTACCATAAGGACACTTGCACTAGACTGTTTATCGCAGCTCAATTTACAATGGCCAAAATGTGGTAGTAGCCTAAATGTCCACCAACCCAGGAATGGATTAACAAGCTGTGGTATACGTATACCACGGAATACTACTCAGTATTTTTGTTATTATTGTTGTTTTAGCTGGCCTGGGCTGGGTTGGAACCTGCCCGCCTGGGTGTATGTGGCTGACACCTTACCCACTGAGCTACTGGCACTGCCAAGCTCGTCTGTTTTCATAGTAAAAGCAAAATTTTTGCTTCTTCAAATGGAATCACTGCTCAATCACACTGATGTTCATTCATTCAAAAATATTTATCAGCAGGTATCTTGCATAGTTGCAAATACTATGTGGATATAAGGAGAGAGTGAGAAGAATTAACTAATCCTGAACTTTGGCAAAATTGGAGATAAACCCGAAAAAGATTTGGGGGAAGGCCAACTCAGACATCTCAAATAAACAAAAGGACTCAGTCCTGTGGCAGAGAAGAATTTGATAGGGGCTTTTCACCTCACTTTGTAGTTTCAGATACCTCAACGTCCCACCATTAAGGGTGGATAAAAACTAAGAAAAAAGAAACAAAGAAGATATAAAAAACATGTCCAAAGCTGGATGTTTTGCCTGAGACTGAGGCGGGTGGATTGCCTGAGCTCACCAGTTGGAGACCAGCCTGAACAAGAATGAGACTCCGTCTCTAAAAATAGGGAAGGTGTTGTGGCAGGCAATCATAGTCCCAGCTATGTGGGAGGCTAAGGCAAGAGAATCTCTTGAGCCCAAGAGTTTGAGGTTGCTGTGAGCTATGACATCACAGCACTCTATGGAGGATGACAAAGCAAGACTCCTGTCACAAACAAACAACCCCCCCCCAAAAACAACAACAACGAAAACATGTCCAGGAAAGATTTTTGGTTGCAGTAATTGTGATAGTAATATTTTGTTGCCAGTAAGCAACCAGATGAGATGCCTATTAAGTTGTTGAAGGAAAAATCCCTGAGAGCTTGGCTTGAAAAAGGCTTTGATTGTTTAAGCCAAAAAAAAACAAAACCAAAAAACGCTGGATGCCTTAACTTTATTAGCAGGAAGTGAACTGTGAAAGGGTATTACCCATTTCAGACGGCCATGAAGGATGGCGGTCAGAGCAGAATGGTGGCCACTACTGTCCTGTGGACACTAGACAAGTGAGTCTACCCCAGAGGGCAGAGGCAGGGTCCCATCAAGGAACAATGATCCCTCCACGAGATCTCCCTAGTGCCTGCCTGGGAAGATTTCATCATTGCCATGGACATGTCTTCGTTTCTCATTCTTCCCCTTTCCAAAAGGAAATTTTCATTATGGATACCCTGCCCAGTGTCCCCTCTTCATGGTGGACAGGTAACTCATCCTTAGTTCACAGACTACTGGACCAGAAGCAGCATTATCTGAATCAGTTAGAGAGGCCTACACCTCCTGTCCCCTGCCCTGAGACCCCAGACTTGGACCTGGATGTAGGTAGGGTCTGTATGGGGTAGTGGGTAATCTCTTTGGGGGAGGAGGGATGAGCACATATTTTGTGTGTAAGAGAAAGGTGAGCGTGGGCATGTGATGGCCAGAGGAATAGATTGTGGCGGAGGCTGCTGGCTGTGGACCCAAACTAGGGTCACTTCACTGGCCAGGCAGCTGTTCTGTGTTTCTGACCCCCCCCCCCTTGTCTCCCCACCCCACCCTGCCATGTCCCCCAGGGAATCTGAGCAGAGGGCACACACCATTTCTAGGTCCAGGCTCTTAAGGTGAGAGCAGCGCTCCCATGTACTTTCTCATCTTTCCATGGGCTAGATGCAGGTAATGATGATGTTTTAGGTGAAGCCCTGCAATGGAAGAAGCCTGAATTCCTAAATGACTATGTGGAGAACCTCCCAGCTGATAAAAACCTGCATTTGGCTATTACATGAGTGAGAAATAACATTCCACCAT
Source organism: Loris lydekkerianus (assembly GCA_963574355.1). NCBI lineage: Eukaryota > Metazoa > Chordata > Mammalia > Primates > Lorisidae > Loris > Loris lydekkerianus. The sequence continues at coordinate 54,144 of CAUYPK010171957.1, read as the reverse complement.
GTAGGCCTCTTTCGTGTTTTGGTATATTGGTTATAGCAATGAAGGGTATGCTATTGATATTCAGAATGATGGTATCAATAATCAAAGATAGGATGGAAGTGGATTCCGAATCACTCATTCATTCAACATTTATTGATACCTAATTTGTATTTAGTCCAAGGTTTCAAGAGTAACTAGGTTTTAGTTCCTATGGAGTTTACCATCTAGCAGAAGAGACAAACAACTTAAACTGATACTGGCAAAGCTATAGTGTCTTTGGAGAACATAGAGACTGAAAGGTTTTTATCTGGAGGCAATAGGACAGGATTTCTGAACTCTTCCCTGTAGACCTTGATGCCTGAATGAGAACTGACCATGTAGGGAAGGACATTCCAGACAGAGGGGCAGGAAGAGCACTGTTGGAGGTGTTTGGAGAAGCAGCTACTTCCGATGGCTCAGATTTAACATGCACTGAGGGTCCATTCAGCCAATTAGACTGATGGACTTCAGTGAACAGTGGAAGGATAACCAAAAAAGTCTGTCTGCTCGGAAAGAGAAAATGCTGCTGTAGATGGCATTGGGCCAATGAGGAAAACGTCACTGGATTAAAGACTCTAATAAGTGAATACTCACAAGTATATCAGATACAAAAAGTACAGTTAATGGCCAAAGCATTACTCAAATAAACACTCACACCCTTAAATGGACTTACTAAAAAATAAATAGGAAATAAATGGTCAAAGCATTTCTCATAAGATGCTCAAAACCCCAGCACACGGAAGATAAATGAATACCTTTTCATTAAAACTTTACTTTATTTTGAGATGGAATATCACTACATTGCTTGGTCTGGCCTCAAACTCCTTGGTTTAAGTGGTTCTCCCACCTTACCCTCCTGAGTAGCTGGAACTACAGACGTGTGCCTTTGCACCCGGCTCTAACGCACAGAAGATACAGTATGTGAAAAGGAAAATCAGAATAAAGAAATTTATAATGATAAAAGAGAGGCTACTTATACAGAAAACACACAAACAAATGCAACAGTAAACTTAATTAAATCCCAAACCCAGTTCTTTAGAAAGATGCTTAAAGTAGACGAACACTTGATAATCTGATGAAAGCTAACAGAGAGTATACTAATAAACCACTTCAGGAAAAAGAGACTCAATTACAGATATAGGGGAGCCAGAAAAATCTTATGTGAGTTATACATGAGGCTTGCTTCAATAAAATTATAAAATCTAAAGGAAATAGATAATTTTTTAAATAATAGTAAGATGACTCAGGAGGACAGAAGACCTAAGCAAACAGATAACAATTGAAGAAAAGTTGATAGATGTTGAAAAACCATCCCATAACAAGAATACCAAACCCAGTGCACTAGTTTTTTGCCCCCCTCCAACCCCCAACAGGGCATCACTCTGTTGCCCAAGCTAGAGTGCAGTGGTATCATTATAGCTCACAGCAACCTCAAACTCCTGGACTCAAGTGATCCTTCCACCTCAGTCTCCTACTTAGCTGGGACTACAGGCATTTGCACCACACCCATCTAGCTAATTTTTCTCTTTTCTTGTAGAAATGAGGTCTTGCTATGTTGCACAGGCTGACCTTAAACTCCTGGCCTCAGGCAATCCTCCTGTCTTGGCCTCCCAAAGTGCTAAGATTAGAGGTCTGAACAACTGTGCTCCACCTTGGCTAGTTTTTAAAAAAATAATATGGATATGGAAATGCCCAGTGCAAGACCCAGCAGAGGCTGAATTATGGGTTATTGAATGAGGTAGATACAGACCTGTCAGCTGTCTGGGGACGTATGTGAAGGACACAGAGCTGGGACACTGGAAGCCCATCCTGTTCATGGGAGAATAATACCATAATAGCTTTACTATACTCTATGCTGTCCTAAGCTCTTTTTGTGGATTAATTTATTTAATCCTCATGTCAGCCCTATGAGGTATCTTCATTTTACTCAATAAGGACATTGAGCCCCAGAGAGATAAAGTAACTTTCCCTTGGTACCCTCACTAATATAACTCCGTCCTCAGGGCCCACTCTGAGTCACAGAAATACCCTGCCTCCAGAGGAGCTGAGGTGTTGTGGCAGGGACGGAGGCAGTGGCTGAGGGCAGCTCCTGGGCTACAGGCAGTGGGAGCAGAGGGTGGTAGACCTCATTCACAGAAACAATCAAGGACTCAGGAAGACTCATGGAGAGCCATTCTTTCCTCTTAGCAAACACATGCCTGATAAAATGCCTTGTATCTAGAACACACAAAGAACTCTTCCAACTCAATTAAGAAGCTAACAGCAACCCAGCAGCTGACAATGCCCTACCTTTCTTGCTTCCAGAGCATTGTTGGGTCTGTCTGTACCCTCTTATGCCTGTGGCAGCATCTGGCAGCTCTGAGGGGAAAGTCAAAAGCACCTGAAAAGCTAACCCATAGCCTGACATCAGGCTGAACCACCTCTGGAGTATTTATCATGAGATAGCCAACTGGTGAACTCAGTTCTAGCTGGGTATCTGGTACAGCCTGAGTAACCCTCCCTCCCCACCCACAGGGAGCTCAACACGTCGTTCCACTCAGACCCAAATGACAGGTGCTCCACAGAGCTGGAAACAAGGTGTGGTGGGCACAAAACATACACATGTGGGGCTTTAAAAAGCAGGCAAGGCAGAGGCTGGGAAGGGGGAGCTCCCTGCTAGGGGACCAAAATCCAGCTCTGCGCTGGAAAAGGGTGAACAACCGGCTCTCCAGGAAAAGCCCTGAGAGGTGGCATTTGCGGCTTTCTGTGCTGTAACCATCCAACCTGACATCAGTGAAAGGGGAGCTGCGCACAGATGGCACCAGCACCCTCCTGAACCACAGCTCGGACCTCTGGGATCTATCATAGAATCACCCTGAGGCTTCCCTGTTCCAACTGTCACCTGATCTTCCCAGCCCACCTCTGAAAGGCTGCATTACCCACAGGGGCCACACCTACGCGGCCTGATGGGCTGGCTGGGCTGTGTTTGAATGGGGTGAGGGAAACAATCCCTCCACCCTGAACCAGATGGCTTTCGCTGTCCAACTAGCTCAACTCAGGCTGCTGTCACCCCCTTACACATCCTGGTTAGGTGAACCTCATTCTTGACCTTTGCAGCCACTTTGTAAATGTACTGAGAAGTAATTTGTCACTAGCAGGATTACTCTAGGGTTACAGTACTCTGTGGTTTCCAATGAGAAAAAGTCTGATGCCCCTCTGAAAACTCCATCTAATTCTCTGAATATCACTAAAACTCCCTGAATATAGCAATCCACCAGGGATTTCTCCATAATACAAAGCACTTAAAACACCAACTACCTCAGTAGTGGGTGTGTTTGTATGTAGTACACAGGCTGGGGGGTGGGGGGCTGGGGGTGCTGTTGCAGATGCTGTTGGTGCCTGCTGGGCCCTACTGCCCAGGGGGTAAGTCACCTCACTCAGAAATACCTGGGTGTTATGCTCTCCCTAGGGTTGGCAGAGAAAACACAATATGTCATATAGTATTTAGGATATATACTAAAAAGTGATTTGTTGTTTTCCTGAAATTAAGATTTAACTGAGTATCCTGAATTTTTATCTGCTAAATCTGGCAACCCTCACATCCCCGTAAGGGCCTCCAGGGGGACAGCACTGTGATGTCATTCATGCTTCAGAACTCTCTGTGGGATCAGAGGGTCAACTTCAGCTGAACCTTTGTCTAACTCCATTCTTATCTCATTCTGAGAGCCTTGCCCACTAAGTCACAGGTGCCAGGCGTCGTGCCTGTAGCACAGTGGTTATGGTGCCAGCCACATACATCGAGGGTGGCAGGTTTGAATCTGGCCCGGGTCAGCTAAACAACTGCAACAAAAAAATAGCCAGGCATTGTGGTGGGCACCTGTAGTCCCAGCTACTTGGGAGGCTGAGGCAAAGGAATTGCTTAAGCCCATGAGTTTGAGGTTGCTGCAAACTGTGACACCATGGCACTCTGCCAAGGGCGACACAGTAAGACTCTGCTTAAAAAAAAAGTCACAGGTGCCAGAACCTTCATCTCAGGCTCTGCTCTTAGGACCTAAGACAGTTTGGTGCAAGGGGAGGTCCTAGAAATCAGCCTCGACAGTGGGACTCGGGGGTTGAATCACCTTCCCTCAGGACAACATGAGGAGCCCTCCCTGGCAGAGGGAGGGGCAGAGACAGTCCCTGGCACACCTAGCAGTGGGTTGCTAGGAGGGGTGGAAGGCACGGAGGGCCTCCCTCTCTGTGGCTCTGAGAGTGTGCAGGAGATACATGTTCTAACCCTAAGCACTGTGAACCTGAGTGGCTGTTGAAAAGTGGTGTAATACAAAGAAAAGAGAAAATGACAGGCTCAGTTGTATTGGTTTAAAGCCCCATCTGAGAGCCTGCTGGGCAGTGTTTAAAGAGCCCCTGCCTCCTGCAGCAAGGGAGGCAGGGCAGCACCTGGCACAGGCTCAGCCTTCAGAGCAGTGGCAGAGCATTTCAGAGCCCCGATGAGGCAGGAGTGTGTGGCACACTGTGCTGGCAAATGGCCAATGGCTGGCTCTCCGGGGACGGGAAGGCCTGGTCGGTAGTGCTTTTTGATTTTCAGGCCAATTTCCACCTACCAATGTGGTGTCACTTACAAGGAGCTGGAAAGAGATGTGCATAGCAGGCTTTCTGATGTGTGGGCAGACGCATTCGAAAAGTTTGAAATCCCAGATTCCCATGAAATCCCCGATTCCCATGGGCCTCGTTGAACAAGGTCTCTGGCTTGAAGAATGTTAGATGTCTCAAAGAGCCCAGCGTCCCATGGGGGCATGCCCAACTCAGGACCTGCCCCTACCTCTCCTCCTGATCAAATCTCAGCATGGCCCACCTGGGGTTTTAGTTCTGCTAAAGAAGGGGGAGAATTATCTGCTAAAGGGGCCACTGGCCCTAGCTAATATGTGCCAGCAGGAAGCCAGAAGCTAGATCCCAGAGGTGCTGGATTGAGGTAAAATATGAAGAGAATAAGGCAGACTTTGCTGACCTGTGATACAGGATTTAACACCCTGGCCCAGGGCCCAAGAGATGGTTCTGATACATTGCTGGGGTGACTCTCGGAAGCTTAGTAAAAACATTAGCCCACGCTGAATGAAGTGGAGATGCTTATGTGATAGACCACAGAGGAAGCAATCAAAAGGATAAAAGAAATGGGCAAAATTAAATTGATGTACTATATAAAATTGGAAAACCTATCAGCTGGCTGTGTTCCCTGGGTAAGCAGGGAGGAGGCTCTGTTTCTGAGGCTGTAAGGAACCTTCTGGGGAGGGGCACAGAGCTGAGAGACTCAGGCTGTCCCCTGCAGACCAAGGCTGATGAGAGGAAATCCTGTCTCAGACGTGCTCTCCCAGGGGCAATGGGGATGATAGAGCCTCTAGTGACAGAGACCAGAGGGCAGCACTTGGAAACACACCAAAAGTAAAGTGGGAATGATTATCACCTTGGGTACAAAGGTCAGACAACAACCACAAGTGTTTAGCCTGCAGGGATCTAAGGAAAAAGTTAAGACTGTTGGGTTCTTAGGGGCCAGTGGAAAGTTCTAGTGTAAAGGCACATTTTCAAACCTGAGCCAGTTCTCAGATCCAGAAGACTGAATCTGACTGAAGAAAGAACAGGGTTCCCATAAGAAAGGCCTTTATAACACCACAGCAAGTGTATGTAATATGAACCTAGGGCTATTTATTTGGCTACATTGGGTAATAGTATATACATACTTTGCATGACTATTTCACAGCAATGACACTGATATCTAGGTTCCCCTGATAGAGCAGCAGCTTACTGGGGTGAGGTTCTGGTGCAGGTCTGTCTCACACTGGACCCACTAGTTCCATGTGTTTGTGCAGAGGTCATTTCCTGGATCCTGAATAAATCATGGAAAGGCTATATCATACTTATCTACTAGAGGAATGTTTACAATAGTTCCTTAATCAATAGAATAAGAACATTTGTAATAGCAAAGGCCAAGTTTAAGACGCCATAACCCTACCCCCAGATAAAATAGAAAAACATCAAATCTTGGAGAAATGGTGGAAATCATTGCCATTCTCAAAGACTCAAAGGTGGATCACAGCATATCAACACTTAATTCTCTAGTCTGATCCCTATGAGAACTGGTGGGTTCAGGACAGATAACCCTGGTCCTGAAAATCCAGCCAGTCAGTAGCCCCAATTGCAGCTGGTGTTTTGGATCTAGTATCTTTTCTAGAGCAGATTAACACAGTTTATAGTAGATCCATGGGGAGGGGGCAGCTATTGATTTGGCAAGTTAAGTTTTTTCAGTGTCCCTCAGGAAAGAAAATGAGGAGTTTGCACTCACATGAGATGAAAACAGTATACATTCACCATCCTTCTCCAAAGTGATGCAAATTCTTCTACTTTTTATCACAACACAGTCCCAAGGGAACTGGATCATCTGGCCACTCCACAGATCATCATATTCCTCTATCTATGACATTCTGCTGCTGATGTTACTGAGCAAGAAGGGACGAGTACCATGGATGTTCTGGCATGACATGTACCTTCTGAAAAAGATTCAAGGGCCTACCACAGGAGTTTTTAAGGGTAAAGTGATCTGCCAGGACAGTCTCTTTAAAGAAGTAACAAGTCCTTCTATCTTGTTTCTTTTATCATGGGGAAAGGGGCATAGGCCTTAATAGGCCTCTTCAGGTGTTGGAAGCGGCAGGTTCCACATATGGCAGTACTGTTCCCACCTGTATACTGGGTGACACAGAAGGCTGAAAGATTAAATGCAGCCAGAAAAAGAAAAGGTTCAGCTGGTCCAGACGGCGCCATAATCAACCTTAACCCTTAGGCTAGGTGACCTGGAAGATTCCATCATATTTGAGGTACACATGGCATGGAATGTGAGCTAAACACTAACAGGAGTCACTGTCCAGACCCCATGGGTGTGGACCAAGGTCATGCCATCTGCAGCAGAGAACCAAACACCACGTGCAAAGCATTTTCCAGCATGCTACTGGGTAGAACATATGACCACAGGACGTTGAGTGACCATGTACTCATAACTGCCCATTATGAACTGGGTGTTGTCAGACCTACACAATCCTGAGCCATCCCTCCTTAGATGGAAATGGAACATCTAGAATCAGGGTTGAGCAGGTCCAGAGGGCATAGGTAAGCTGCAGGGACAGGTGGTCCAGACCTGTCTGTCACCTACAACTCTTACACCAGTACCCCTGTGTCTCTCTTTCCGCTCATATGCATGGCCTCCTAGTGGTGGGGGCCTTTTGCCTAGCTGCTAAGGGAGAGAAAAACCCCGCTGATGCTTTGATCCTGGATAAGCCAATCTGCCATACTGATGCAATGCTGTCTCTAAGGTGCTCCCCCAGTGCAATGCGGATGATGGAAATGGATTTTTGCTGTGCTATACCCCCACTCAAGGGTGGCCCTGAAAGGCACTAGGAGAGGAAATCCTCTCAATAGTCGGAGTTTTGGGAAGTACACCCAGTTATTCACTTTGCGTGGAGAGAAAAGTTGCCCAAGGTAAAGACAGAGTCATAGACAGTGGTGAATAGTGTAGCAGGTTGTTCAGAGGCTTGGAAGGAGCAAGATTAGAGGACTGGGGACAAGGAGTGGTATGGGGAAAAGGTGTAGACAAATAAATCCATGTGAGTGGACACAAAGATGGGGAGTTAGTGACCACCAGAAACCATCTGCTGCAGAAGAGGCAGTAAGGAGCTGAGTAGACTGGACGGCTAGGGGATCTCAAGCCAGCCACCTCGGGGTCTCCCAGTGCATGGAGGCACATGTAACCACAGTGGCAGAGAAGGAAGTTATGCATGCACTTAAAAGCAAAGGTTCCCTCTTACCAAGGCCACCCTGGCTTTTGTTGCTGTCAACTGTATGAGGTGCCAGCAGTATGACACATTCCTCAAGGAGACCAACCAGCTACTATGTGGTGATAAATTGACTATATTGGACCCTTTCCACTGTGGAAAGACAGCAAGTCATCTTGACCAGACTGACACGTATTCCATATTCCAGCCAGCTAAGGACTTGCCTTTCCTACCCTCAGCGCCTCAGCCAGTCTCTATAGCTGAGGAATCACAGAGTAGTAGGACACCCCTTGAAGGCATGGCTGAGCTGTCATTATGAAATGACACCCTATGAGGGGGGCCATTGTCCTCCAGAATGCAATACATACTCTAATGACCGCTGGAGGATGCCGTGTCCTGAAAGGTGAGGTATGTGGAACTGAGCACCAAGAGCTTATCACTCCTGATGACCCACTCAGGGAATCTGTGCTTCCCGCTCCCACAGCTTCAGGTTTTATGGATCTAGAGGTCCTAGTTCTCAGGAGGGGGGTGCTTCCACAGGGCAAACAGTGGGGCTACTGAATGTAGAGCTCTGATCACCTGCTAGTCATGCTGTGCTCTGGTGCCACTAGCCAAGCAAGTAGCAAGAGGTATTATCACTCTGGCACAAGGAGCACAATGAAGCACGTGACCCTCATCCTTATAGGAGGTAGGACTATAGCCCCACAGTGAAGCAGGAAAGCATATGGAGGGGACTCAGATGGTTCTCTGGGATGTCTCTTGTTAATTCCATGCCCAGTTGTAACTAGGAATAGACAGTTTAGGGCAAGCACAACCTGATAAGGGAATCCAGGATTCAGATAACTCAGGGATAATGGTCACCCTACCAGGCAAGTCACTTAGACAGCAGTGTTAGCCAAGGAGAAGGGTGTGACTGAGTGGGCAGGAGTGGTGATGAGTGTCAGTAGGGCCACCTGCAGAAGTGAAAACTGTAGTTCATCCCTCTAGCCCTCCAGTTGTAAGTTTCCCCAGAGGCTGTGCCAGATGGAGCCAGCTTGATGTGGGAAGCAGGCGAGTCTGAGGTCAGAGCATGGACTGTAGCGCCTGCTGTTGGCACCCGATAACCCACCAGCTGCACCAGCCACGGTGAGTGGCACCTGCTAACTGCTCACAGCTACACCCTTCTTCTGAGAGTTTCCTGGTGGTGCCTGGAGGATATTCCTTCTCTGTGGCCCTCAGCTGATGACCGTGCTATAGTCTGGCCCTTCTCTCACCATTCTCTCTGATGTCCTTTGTGCATCAGAGCCACAGGAGGAGCAGACTGAGGCCAACTTGAGCTGGACCCACCTCTTTGGCTATCTTCTCCCCTCCCCTCTCCCCTTCCCCCCACCTTCCTTACACTTTCTGCTGACAGTACTCCCTCAAAAGTCACTTTCCAAGCATCCCAGTTTCAGGCTCTAATTCTCCAACACCTGATCTAAAACAAGTAGAAATCCTGCTTTCCCTTCATACTGCACAGGCCTGGCAGCCGGAATGCGTGATGTGGGCAGACGATAAGCCTGAGACCCCATCCTCCCGGGGAAGCAGCTGGGCTGTGACACTCAGAAGGACTTGCAGCACTAGGTGCAACCTGGACATTGATTCTTCATACTCATCATCATATTTTCTCATTTGGAGAAAATTTTGGCTAAAAAATTTTGCAAGCCATTACAGTGACTATTCAGATAGTAAGTATTTAGGTAAAAGAGGCTCCCTGGATCACAGCTGGAGAACAGAGGATCCCACTTCTCAGCCTCTGCACCACTCCTTTCTCCTAATCTTTTAAAAGCAGGGCTGAGAATCACCTTGATTTTCCCACTAATATCAATAGTTCCAATTTCAGTTATTCTTGCATATTTTTGTAAGTTTTTTTAAAAACAAGAATTTCTACATGGGTAGAATAGGGGAATTCTGTAATTGCCTGTTTGCCTGGTTTTCTCACCAGGCTTGACCACCCCGTGGGGGCAAGGAGCATAGCTTTTATGTTTGCTGTGGTGGTCCCAGGGCATATTGAATGACATTTAGTCATCGAAAAGCGCTTATTGAACTCTTGCTATGTACTCTTAGTGACTAAGGCCTCTGCAGCCCCTCACAATTGTTTAGGGACAGAAAAATGCAGACAAATGTTCCAGCCAAAGCAAAGTGCTCTAGAAGCCCAGAGGAAAAAGAAGGCACGCCTGCCTGACTCCTCTGCACCCATGGCACCCAGGGTGCCTTTACTAACTGCACGGCCCATCCACTAGGTCGGTGACTCAGCCTGACCTCTCCTTTGAGCCCCAGACCTCCTTGGAAGCCCCATTTGAGGGTCTAACAGCCCTTTCCTGCCTTCCTCTGCACTGGGGATTGTCTCTTTATACTCAGTCCTCCTTCCTACTTTTTTGCCCTCTGTATCACAAAGGCCGGGAGGTTGAAAGCCACATTTCCCAGCTTTCCTTGCAACAGGGCTAATGAATGGAAGTGGGGTCTACCATAGGGCATGTTCCTGGGAGATTTAAGTCCATGGTAGCTGCCCGGCAAGCTTTGATCAACACGAATGTCTGTGGTACCTGGACCTCTGTCACATGAAGCAGGTGGGGTAGTCACAACCATGACCCCAGGGGCTGTTCTGCAGATTGCAACAGTGGGGCCAAAGTCTGGGGGTGGAGGGGGGCTGAGCATTCAGTTCCCTATGTCAAATTCTTTTCTGCTTGGAATTACGGAGTGGATTCTGCTTCTCACTGGAACCCTGACCTGTCTTCCTTACCAGGCTAAGTAATATGGAGTTGCCCACAATTCCCCCTTTTCTTCTAAGGCACCATGGACAAATCCCACTAGCTCTAGTTCTTCCCCCATCCTGATCCAACACTACCTTGAAGCTGGATCATGGCAACAGCTCTGGGAGGTCTGTTTCCACCCTTGCCCCCCAAGATCCCCACCTGGCACCCCGCTGGACTGAGCACAGACTGAGGAATGTAACTCCCTGGTCACACAGCTCTGCTGGCCTTCCAGTCTGGGGAAGAGTCCATTTCGTGCTGTGCCCCCACAGCCCCGCGTGCCAGGCGGCTGCTGCCCTGCCCCTGTGCTTCCCCTCTCCCCACTCCTTATGCTGTGGCCACACAGCCTTCCTTCCTGTTCCCCAAACAAGATGTTCTTGCAGATGTATGCCTTCTGATGTTGACGTGGCTGACACCTTTTTCACTTGGGTGGAGCTCAGTCAGCCTGTATAAGCTCTTGGTTTCTTCCCTAGATTTTCTTTATCACATCTCCCTGCTTAACTTTCTTCATGACAATAGCCATTATCTGAAACCACGGGCTCTTTCATTCACCTTCCCTCATCTGACTACAGATGGACATGATGTACACGATGGACACGATGGACATAATGAGAGCAGAAAGCACATCTGTCTTCCTCCTTGTCAGGCATGGAGCAGGATGAGGGGCATGGAAGGTCCTCAGTTAAGATACGTGAAGTCAGGGATGCATGAGCTGGGAGAAGGTCCAGCCAAGAAGGCACTTCGCGGCTTAAGCCCCTGCCTCAAGTTGCCTAATTTTGTCTTTTTCAGTCCCATTCCTAAGCTTGGACCTACTGAGTGTCCCAGCCCACCTGCAGCTGTGCTGGCACAGGCACAGGGAGGAGGCGGGCCAGGGGCTACACTCCCAGTATCCAGAAAGGGGACAAGTCCCACTTCTACCCCGACGCAGGAGGCTCAGGAAACCAGAGGCCCAGGAGTGCAGCCTCTGAGGGGCAGTGCTTGCCCACCCACACCCTCTGCCTCTGTTTTCTCTTCCCTCTAGCCTCCCCCAAGCCTGCTCCCACACTTTCAGAGCCAGGTGAGGAGGACATGGAAGGGAGATCCAGAGAAGGGGCAGCTGAAGTTAAGGCCACTGCGGTGGACACGGGGAGCAGCAAAAGGCCCAGAGTCCGGCTGCCCAGGGTGTGGCTGAGAGCGTCAGCCTGTGAGGCCAGCCTGCGGGCTCCCTGTGCATCTCCTGGCTGTTGTCCGAGGGCCCGTGGGGGGCAGCGGGGTGGGGTGGTGTGGGGAGGTCTATGTGGGGCAAAACATGCTTGGAAGAGTAAGAAAGTCAGGCTTACAAGGGGTGGGATGGCACAAAGGAGCTGGCAAGCTCAGGAGGGTAGCAGGGCTGCTTGGTCAAGCTGGCTGACGCAGAACTCTGGTGGTGATGGCCTTGGCAGGAAGATGGATTGGCCCTTTCCTGCCATGTTCTAGAGCAGAGACCAGCCAGGACCACCACTGGAGTCAGAGCAGAGGTGACTGCTCACGTGTGCAAGCATGCTTCCCCAACCATACTTTTTGGGAAGCCTGGCCAGACAGGCACAGGGCCAGACCCACACCAGCCCTATGCCTCCTGATCATAGTGCCAAGGGTGGCCCTGGTGGATCTTGAGTTGGTTATGAGGCCCCAGCAGACCCCCCCAATCCTTTCAGGGTATTGTTTCTAGCTGCAGCCTCTGCAGCTAGAGGAAGGAAGAGCTGCTTTCTCTCTGACTGTAAGGCTCTCAGGCTGTGAGCCTGGAGCTTCCTAGGACTACGTCCCTGCCACTGTCAGGGAGGAGTGAGGCCAACCCCAGAGAGAGGCACAATGGAGAGGTCTTGGATGCCTTTGAGTCTCAGGTCCTGTTCCCCATTGTTGGCCTCCACACTTTGTATCTCCTGGTTCCACTAAGTTGTGTTGTTTGGGCCAAGAATCCTGACTCATCTCACCTGTCAGAGTTGCTGTGACTGGTGTGATCCGGCATAGGTGCCACTGGCTATGGTGGCTGTTAAGCACTTGAAATGTGGCAAGTCCTAATTAAGATATGCAGTATGGGTATAACATATACTGCTTATTATGGACTAAACCAGGCCTCCCCACTGCACACCTGTCCCTCCCCATGGTCCATGCAGGAGACTCTGCAGGGAACGTGCAGGTTGTGACTTTGCACTGCTCTGGGACGCAGTGGATCTCTTTGTTTGCCCTCAGTGTTGTCCAGAAGGGGAAAAGTTCTGAGTGGTCATTCCATAACATTTCAGTGTAAGAATCTGATCAAAAGTGTGTGTGTGTGTGTGTGTATCTATTCCTGAAAAGAAAATGTCCTCAAACACAGTAAGTCAAAGTGTGAGGTGTGTGGGGTTACAGTAGAGAACCAGAAGGTGCTCATTGTTGAGGGGACCTTCAATGTGTGGGTGGGACAGTGTGGGAGGCAGAGTCATGGCCCCCTAAGATGTCCTAACTCTTGGGACCTGTGACTGCATGTCCTTTGTGGCAAAAGGGATTTGGCAGATGTGAGTAAGTAAGGACTTTGAGATAGGGGATTATCCTGAATTATCTGAGTCCAGTGTCATCACAAAAGTCCTCATAAGGTGAGGGGAGGGCAGGAGGCTCAGGGAAGGTGTGATGATGGAAGCAGAGGTGAGAGGGTGCAGTGGCTGGCTTTGAAGATGGAGGAGGGGCTGCAAGCCAAGGAATGTAGATGGCTTCTAGAATCTGGAAAAATCAGGAAACTAGGTTCTCCCCAGAAGCCTCCAGGAAGCTATGTCTCTATTTCAGCCCCAGAATATCTACTTCAGATTCCAGAACTGTGGGACAATAAGTGTGTGTGGCTTAAGCCACTACATTTATGGTGATTTGTTACGGCAGAAATAGGACACACAGGGGTAGGTGTGCACGTGTTTATTTTACAACCATCACGTGTGTCAAAGTGCATCTGGATCACCACGTTTCCCACACCTGCTACAGGTAGGTACAGTGTCGTGGGGGAGGGCAGGAGCCCCCTGCTGAATCCAGCGTCTCTCTGCTTGACAGTCTCTCTGTAGGAGAGGGCCACCTACACCTGCCAGTCTGTGGGCACCAGAGGGTGCTGCCCCTTGGTCAGAAGCCTAAGTTCCCTGACTTATCATGTGTTTGTCCTTCCCTCTCGTCTACGCTGCTCTCACACCCAGTGTCCTCAGTCCTGAGCTGACCATTGTAACAGGCAGGCTCTCCTTCTTCTTTCTAGCAGCTGGTGGAGGTGAATATCATTACTCCCAGTTGGTGACCAGCACACAGGCTCAAAGAGGCCAAGTATTAGCAGCTGGACTCACAGCAGGTCGTCCACTCCGAGGCCCAGCACTTACCCTCTCAGGGACAGATCAGCATGTGTGTGTGTGGGGTGTTGTACAGACCTGGCCTGGGGTAGGGACAGAGGGCTCCATCCGGGGGCCTGGGATGTGGCAAAGCCCTGGGAAAGGCCAGAGGCATCCAGGAGTTGGAACACCTGGTAGATGGTAGAAATAGGAAGAAGGAAGTCGACACAGGGGGGCAAATGGGTCGGGAGGAGCTAGAAGTTCTTGAGAAGGTTACTGGGCTCTGTACCTGCCAGCAAGGATATGGCCTGTCCTTTCTTGTGCCACACTTCACCTAGTCACACACCTGCCGCACAAACGCACATGCACCTCAGCAGCACTACTGGCATCTCTGAGGAACCTAGAGAAACCAGAGCAGAGCCAGTACCAAGCTGACCTCCAGGCCAGCTGTGGAGGGGCCAGTGGGCACCTTGAGCTTCCCAGGAAAGCTGGCACTGTCTGCAGTTGTCCTGGGCAGAAAGGGTAGGAATTAAAAATATAAAGAAGAACATAATAAAAAATTGTCTTCCTCCAGAAGAGACCCAGCAGTCTGTAGGTGACTGGTGCTGTGAGCTAGTCCCCCACAGGCTAACGGTCTGATCTGGGCTGTGTTCTGGAGTTTGTTAGACTTGATTCCAAAAAGAACAGAGTTTGTCTGAGGTTCGTGCAGCAGAAGTGGGAGCTTCAAGGCCAGACCAGGCCTTGTGGACACAGAGACGTGGTGAGCCTTAGGTCAGCTCAGCCATTTGTAAAGCTCCCTGTGCCAATGCAGGGACCCCATTATCCCCAGGGGTCTCAGGGAGGGTGGGTGTGGGGGGACAGGCACCTCTTAACTGGGACATGGTCTGTGGGCTCTGTGAACTCTCAAAGTTGTCCAGTCCATGGTGTCCCTGCCCCATGCACCTTTCCCTGCCTGCTGGCCTCTGGAAGGAGCTGCTCCTCCTTCCCTCCCAAGTGAGGCTCTGGGTGGCTCAGGAGGACAGCCTACTGCACCCCTGCCCACAATATGTTTCAGACTGTAACACGGGCAGTGGGTGGCATTAGACGTAGAAGCAGTGAGGACATTTCCCACCACTATGGGAGGAGCCCACGGCTCCCAGGGGCAGGTCACCTGTCCCCCTGCAATGCCCCTGTGTTTTCAGTAACTCTCTATTGGGCAGGGACCAAGGCTCAGTTACCAGAAACTACTATCATTATGGTTTCTGTCTTTTTTTTTTTTTTTTTTTTTTGAGACAGAGTTTCACTATGTTGCCCTTGGTAAAGTGCTATGGCGTTACAGCTCACAGCAAACTCAAACTCCTGGGCTTAAGCGATTCTCTTGCCTTAGCCTCCACAATGCCTGGCTATTTTTTTGTTATAGTTGGCCCCAGCTGGGTTCGAACCCGGCAGCCTCGGTGTATGTGGCTGGCGCTGTAACCACTGTGCTATGTGTGCCGAGCCATCATGGTTTCTAAGTAATTCACAAGTGATGCATGGGATTGATTGATTATGTGATCTTGTGCGTTCATGTGTTTGTATGTGTTTGGGTCATTAGAGAAGCACCTACCATTTCTTTGTAATCAACTGAAATCACTCATTAGCAGGCCTCTTGTGGGCTGTACGTGACACAGATGAAGCCACCTATCATTTCCTTTTCCTTGACTTTTTCTTTATAACTTCATGTGTTCATGTTTTCTGTGGTGTGCTCAGGATACACCAATTCTGCAGGTGAGGCTCGGCCCTCCCAGGCAGGGACACTTGCCTTGGCTTAACCTGCAGGGCTGAGCTTTTTCCTGTGGGCTCTATGGAGGAGCCCTGCTCAGAACAGTGCTGCTCTGCGGCCTTCAGTAGGGCTGGGCACGTGTGGTATTGAGGTCAGGCTGGGAGCCGCACAGCAGGAGCCACAGGAGAGCCTGCTGGGGGTAATAATAACACACTGGAAGGGCAGGAAGCAGAGTGACTTGGTGTCTCCTGGAAAGGGTCTGCCGTGACTGGCATGGATTCCTGCCCCCAACTTCCTGCTTGCAGGACTTTCCTACAATTCTGTTCCTGCTGGCGCATGGTTATGTGGCATAGGGCTCCCTGTCTGTTCAGGGTGGGAGGAGAGAGAGAGGGAGGGAGAGACTGAGAGGGACAGAGACTGAGAGAGAGAAGGCAGAGAGAGAGAGAAGGCAGAGAGAGAGAGGAGACAGAGAGAGAGAGAGAGGAGACAGGGGCAGAGACTGAGAAAGAGGAGAGACAGGGAGGGAGACAGAGACACATGGAAAGAGAGAGAGAGGGACAGAGAGAGGGAGAGAGACAGAAAGGAGGGCTCAGGCCAGGATGCCCTCACGCAGGGACCAGGGACAGCACTGGGATGGGGTATGTGACCAGGATGCCTCCCAAAGGCTGTGGCGTGGTTGAGGCTTCTGATGTCACATGGGGCTGAAGATTTCCTGGAGGACCTTAAATAAGATCTCTAATCTCTTTTGCCTTGGGTGGCCTCTGGGAAGAAGCCAAGAGAACTTTGTGCCTCTCTCCACCTGTCCCCTTCCCCTGGGGTCTCTCTGTGGCAGGTGCAGGCTTGTGCCTGTGTCGGTCAGAAGGCTCATGTTGGTGCTGCTGTGGCCCATTGAGCCCCTGGATCTCACTGATGGTGCCCCCCTTGGCCCACTCCTGCCCTGGTGCCTCCAGACCCAGATGCTTCCTCAAAGATGTGTTCTATTTTAATGCTCTTTCTGAGGGGTCCCTATCCCCAGACAACTGAGCCATAGGCAGCTGAGGGCTTCTAAGGACAGCCCCCACTCCCATCTCCCCCAGCATGGCCTTGGTGCATGATCTTGGTTTCCTGTCTAGGCTATAGAAGGGGTGGTGGGGCTACAGACAGGGCCTCTGATGGGAGCAGACCACCCTTGGGCTGAGGCCACCACCCTGGTCCCACAGGTGCAGCCCCAGCCTCAGACCCCTCAGGGAGCTATAGCTTCCAAGCTCAAGGTCCATCACTGCCTGGCAATGTGGCCTACTCCTCTCCACACTGGGCCTTGTCCCCCAGCACACCTACTTCGGAGGCTACCTGAAGCTTTGCACCCTGAGTACCTGTCTTAAAGCATGAAACATGGAAGCATGGTAAGGAGGTCATCTCTCCTGCAGGTGCCCTGGGACAGTTCCTGCCAGGGAAAATGGCTAACCACATGGGAGTGATACATCCTTATTCCATCTCTGATTTCTCCTTCCGTGGGGCAATGGTGGGTACCCAGGGAAGCTGGACTCCCTGGATGGAGTTAATCATTCCTCCCGGGTTGACCTCTTGGTGTTGTGTCCCCCCCCCCCCAATTCATATGTTGAAACCCTAAGCCCCAGTATGATGGCATTGGAAGGTGAGGCCTTTGGGATATAGTTAGGTTTAGATGAGGTCAGGAGGGTGATGGGATTAGTGTCCTTTTAAGAAGAGACACTAGAGAGCTTTCTTTTGCTCTCTCTGTAACATGAAGACAGTGAGAAGGTGGCCATCTTCAGGGCAGGAAGGGAGCCCTCCCTAGAACCCAACCGTGCAGCTACCTTGATCTTGGGCCTCCAGCCTCTAGAACTGACAGAAATAAATCTCTCTTGTTTATAAGACACCAGTATTCTGTTATGGCAGCCTGAGCTGACCAATACACTTAGAACGTCACATTCCTGAAAAGCACTCGCCAAACCCACCATGGGAAGAGAACCATACTTGGTGCAGATACTTTATCCGTCCTTCCCACCAAATGCTCTATGGAGCATGTGGACCTTCTGATTGCTTTCTGGATCAGCAGAAGGGCAACAGTGAGGGGAGGGAGAAAGTACAGACCAGAAAGTCCCCCAGGTGGGGTGCCCAGGGCCCAATTTCAGACCACCCCAGAAGTGGTGGCCCATTAAGAGATAAACCTGATGTCAAAGGAATGAGTCAACCATGGTGGGTACCAAGCAGCCACAGCTGGTGAGAAGTGGCTTTGGGGGTGAAGTGGCATCAGTATGACAAAGTCAGCCCCTAAGAAGCTGGCATCCATGTGGAGAAGCCACTAGACAAAGGACTGAGGCCACACTGCCACATGATCCTACAGATTGCAAAGGAATGACCACAGGTAAGATCTGGAAGGTCAGTATAGGTAAGTGGCTGCTCTCAACCAGAAAAATACAAAGTGAGACCACTAGCACTTCAGTCTGCTATAAAGTAACCAAAGGGTGAAAGGAAGGTATTTCCCTCCAGGAGTCTGCACAGATACAACCACAGCTGATGTCTAAGGGACAACTTTGAAAGTGTAAGGAGGGCATTACTCACTGTTCCAACGTCAAATGCTGGTTTGGGACGGGAGCAGCACTTCCCAGGGAACACAGGACTGGACTTGGTGGGGGAGGCCCTGAGCAACTGGCCCATGTGGAAAACATCAGACTCCTAGGACGACCCTTAAACCAAGCCAGGCTTCCCCAAGACAAGGGGTGCAGCCGGAACCAGCAGGAGAGGAGTGGATATTGTAGCTGGCTGCCTGGGCACTGGAGGAGGGGCCAACACAGTGCTGAGGCAAGTGGAGGAGTTGGTGATTCTCATCCTTCATGCAGAATTTGCTATTTTGTGCAACATGAATTTTTGGCATTAATTTTGCAATAAAACTGTATCTATCTTGACAACTGATGTTTCTGGTGCCCCCTTAAAGCATGTGCCCCAGTCTGCCTTTTTCTACTCTTGGCCATGACCAGGGGATCAGAGACCCCCAAGACTCTGGGGTCCACAGCTGGCTCTGGTCAGGACCAGCAACCCCTCCCATGTGGAGCAGAAACAGGAAGGGGGTGCACAGCCTCAGCATCTAGGAATAGACAGACGCCCAGCCAAGAAGGCAGCTCATATGCCACTGTCAAGGCAGGAAGCTTGGGGACAGCTCTGCTGCAGCCTTTATTAAAATGATCCCTTGCACATGGGGGGGCATAAGCAGGCACATAACGCATGTATGCAGGTGCACACACACGTACGCACAGGCACAAATGTGAACACATATCACACTCATACACGAGTATGGCACGCACAGGCACACTGTGCTTTCTGTCCCTGTTTAAGGAAAGTGCCAGATTGCTGCAGCCCACACATCCACCTCCCTCCATCTCTGAATCTTCTCTCTGCTTGTGTCAATCAAAGAACACCACCTTCTTTCTCCACAGGTGACCTAAAGGAGCCCCTTTGGACAGGATTTCTTATCCAAATTGCTGCCATAGGACCAGTGGCAGGCAGACACGGGGCTTGTCCAGCTGCCCGCACTGTGTGCCCTCTGACTCGGCCTGGCTGTTTTCCTCCTAACATCATTAGCTCGGCCAGAGCAGCACAGGTTGCTCTTGGTGCTGACCTCGCCGTTTCACACAGACAGGCAAGAGGAAAACATGCCCAAAGTGACTGGATCTGCCCACACCCCCCGACTGCCACACTCTGCCTGAGCCCCCAGCGTGAGTGATGTGGCCTGAAGTGTCATAGCAAATGTCCCCCGTCAGCTCTCTCCTCCTTCATTGTTGGGCCCAAGGATGGCTCCAAGGACACCAGGATTTGTCTTTGTTTTGGAAAAAGTAACTGCCTTTTGTTCTTCATCAGGGAGCAGCAGCCGCGGGCTGCCTGAGCGGATTCCTGCGAGAAAGTGCAGGTGTCTCTGCCCTGTCACCATGTCTGTTGAGCACTGTTTCAAAATCTTCAAACTTCAAAAAGGCAGTGGGCTTTGCACTAAGTCCCCAGGTCCCTGACCCCCCAAGCTGGGGATCAAAACTCTCAGAACCTCTTCCTGGTGTAGGGTGCTTCCTGAACCCGTAGGAGCCTGACTTCCAGGGTACAGGGCCAGAGTCTGAAGTGGGGATGGCCCTGCTAGGCAGTGAGGGCCTTCCTGCCCCACAAGGGGCCCCCAGCTAGATCTTTCTCAAAAAGCTGTACAAAACATCGGATTCTGAGGTGCAAAACAAACCACTGAGTGTTGGGAACATGCAAATGAATGTGTCCAGAACACCCAATGAAGCGGCAGCTTACCTTCTCCTTCTTGGCGGCCTCCATCCTGGCTCTGTCGTCCAGCATCTGCGCAGCAGCCAGCCTAGGGGAGCTGGACCCCTCAGGCCTCCCCAACAGGTTTCTCAAGCAGCAATATCCAAAGCTTCTCTCCACCAGGGGTCACAGCCCACCCCGGGGCCTCTATGGCCCACCTTGGACTGGTTTCAGGTTTGAGGCTCAGTCACAATCTCCTCCTTTTCATTGTTGTCCAGCAAGCTGGCAGGGGTCCTCTTCCATACAATTCCCCTCTGAGGCCTGTCAGGCCGGCTGTTTTCCAGGCAGAGCCATCACTCAGCTCCAGGATGGTGTCTTTAGAGCTGGTCAGCCTCTCTTCTCCTACTGGTCAGCACCAGTAGGGCTTGGTGGCCTCTAAGACAGACTCACCAGAAAAGCTCCACTCCTCTCCTGAGGCTTGGGGACAGCCTTTGAGTACTGAGGCTGCAGGTGACTATGTCCCTCTCCCCCCAGCCTGCTTCTCCTAGGCTCAGTCACTGCTCTATACTTCCTGCTCTGGCCAGGTATGGAGTGGGGATTGTCCTGCCAGGGCTCTGTGCTCCAGAGAGAGCCTGTAGCTGTCATGGCAACCAGAAGTGACCTCAGCAGGGCTGACCATCCTGTCATTAGAGCTGCTGCCATGCAGAAAACTGGGACTGGTGGCAAAAGGCCTCCATCCCCATGGTGACTGCTCAATCACTTTGTCACTGCAGTGACTGCCAGCCTGTTAAGCCTTTGCCACCTGTTCAGTTCCCAGGGCACTGTCTCAGAGTCTCCCACACTCATGTCCTAAGAAGCAGAGGCTCCCATGTCTCTGGGAACCAGAGGAAAGAGAAAAGGCAGTGGGCAACTGGCATAATCGCATGTGCCGGGACAACCAGAGAGCTTTGTCACTGCCTTCCCTGCCCACCATCTGAGCTGCAGTAGCGGGCCTGCCCTTCATGAGCCAGCAGAGGTGGACGCTGCCAGAACAGGGACCCACAGGGACTAGTCCTCCTACAGCCCTGCTCAGAGAGCCTTAACCCTCAGCCCTGGATGCACACCTGTTCTCATCCTCATAGCCCAAGTGCCCTTGAAGAGTAGCAGCAAGACTCATGAATGGAGCTGGAGGGCAATGTGCTGGAGCCAACGTGGAAGGAACTTTGTTCCAAGTCTGGAACAAAGTGTGCATCTGGCTCAAGACTCTGAGACTTGGTGTGTATTTCATACTTACAGTGCTTCTCAGTTAGGACTGACCATTTCTTAAGTGCTAATTGTGGCTTGTGGCTACTATGTTGGACAGTGCTGGTGCAGAGCAAAGGACTCAGACCAAGCCCTGGGTCACTGACATTCAGAGGCCCAGCAGGGGTGGTGGTGAGGAGGGTATACTCTAGATCAGTGGTTCTTAACCTTCCTAATGCTGTAGCCCTTTAATACAGTTCCTGTGGGTCACAACACACGGTTGAGAACCACTGCTCTAGATGGATATATGCTAGCATTTAAAAATCACCTTTCCAGGCTGGTCATGGTGGCTCACGCCTATAATCCTAACACCCTGGGAGGCCTAGGGGAGTGGATTGCCTGAGCTCACATGTTTGAGACCAGCCTGAGCAAGAGTGAGACCCTTGCTCTAAAAACAGCCCTGCACTGTGGCGGGTACTTGTAGTCGCAGCTGCTGGTGCTGAGGCAAGAAAATTGCTTGAGACCAAGAGTTTAAGGTTGCTGTGAGCTATGATGCTACAGCACTCTACCAAAGGGGACAAAGTGAGACTGTTTCAAAAAAAAAAAATCACCTTCCTATTGATCATTGTAGCAGTTTCAGTTTTTCACTATCACCAACAATGCTTCAGTAGAAAGCTTTGTTTTTCATCTAAGCAAGCACATGCCAGTTTCTTCTGGATGTCTCCTAGAGGCTGAATTGCTAGTTCAAATGCTAAACGCATTTAACCTTGTCTCCTCAAATGGCTTAACTAATTTATTAGTATTTTGATCATCGTTAGGAGTGTGACTACATCCTGGCCAATCCTCAAGATGATAAATCTTCATGAATTTTTGCTGGTGATCTCATTGGTGTTTGGATTGCAAAATGCTGGACATATTGGTGATTGAATTTCCTATTTCAAGACTTGTTTATATGGATTATTTGACTGTGTTGCTATTGGATTATCTTCTACCTATTGTTCTGCAGAAACTGTTTTTCCATTCTGCCTATATCTATTAATCCTTTGGATCAGAGTGCCATGGGTAGAGTGCCATGATGTCATCATAGCTCACAGCAACCTTGAACTCCTGGGCTCAAATGATCCTCCTACCCCAGTTTTTCTAGTTTTAATAGAGACATGATCTGTCTCACTCTTGCTCTGGCTGGTCTGGAACTCCTGAGCTCAAGCAGTCCACCTGCCTTGGCCTCCCAGAGCGCTAGGATTACAAGTCTGATTCGGTACTTTAATCTTTTTGGAGTTGTCTGTGTTGAATGTACCCAACCTTTTTGAGGACACACCTCACATTTTTACCTTTCTTCCAAAACCTCATGGTCCTCAGGCAGCTTTTGTGTATGGTATGAAGTAGGTGTCTAGGATGGCCGTTTGTTGGGGAAGCTATCCTTTCTCCACTGATTTGTAATGTTGACTGTCCCCACACTTAGTATTCTATTGTTTCTCTGTTGTACGGGAACAGCTTTCCTCTGGTCACCTTTCAAGTTTACCTCTAGGCCAGAACCACAGTTGATCTGAGTATTGACAGAACATGTTGTGATCCTCTTGGAGACTCGTGGAGAGCTGCTACATGTTGTGATCCTCTTGGAGACTCGTGGAGAGCTGCTACAAGGCTGTGTACTTCTTTCCCCACCTCCCAGGGAGGCTGAGGCAAGTTCCTCATTGTGTCCTGTGTTCTGATGGGATAGATAGGAGGCTTTCTTCATGTTCCCCTCAGAGTACAGCTGCGGGCTGGAATCAGTTTTGCCTTGTTGGCTGGGTAGCTCTTTCATTTCTCTACCAATACTACACTCTTTTAATTTTATAACTTTATAGTGTTTAATTATCTAGTGGGACAAGAATCCCTGTTTTATTTTCTACAAAATTTTCCCTGTCGTGTACCTTTTATCTTTCACATAAATCTCAGTATCTACTTATCTCATTTCAGAAGATATGCTGTTGATAATTTCATTGGAAATGCATTGAATTTGTGGATTCATTTTAGAGAACCAACATCTTTATAATATTGAGTCTTCTCATCTAAAGATGCTATATTATTCCATTTATTTAGGTCTCCTTTTGTATATGTCAAGAGGGTTTTATTATTTTTCTCATATAGATACAGTACATTTATTGTTAGATTATTTCCTAAAGAAAGGCAATACATTGGCCAGGCGCCTGTGGCTCAGCGGCAAAGGCGCCAGCCACATACACTAGAGCTGGTGGATCCAAATCCAGCCTGGGCTTGCCAAAAACAATGACAACTACAACTAAAAAATAGCTGGGCATTGTGGCAGGTGCCTATAGTCCCAGCTACTTGGTAGGCTTAGGCAAGAGAATTGCTTAAGCCCAAGAGTTTGAGGTTGCTGTGAGCTATGACGCCACAGTACTCTACTGAGGGCTACATAGTGAGACTGTGTCTCAAAAAAAAAGGAAAGGCAATATATTTATTAGAAGAGAAATTGTCATTATACTAAATATTGATGAAAACATTTACAATTCACAAAGTACTTTCTTTCTTTCTTTCTTTTTTTTTTTTTAAGAGATAGTCTCACTTTATTGCCCTCTGTAGAGTGCCATGGCGCTACAGCTCTCAGCAACCTCCAACTAGTGGACTTAGACAGTTTTCTTGCCTCAGCCTTCCAAGTAGCTGGGACTACCAGTACCCACCAGAATGCCTGGCTATTTTTTTGTTTGCAGTTTGGCAGGGGCCGAGTTCGAACCCGCCACCTTTGGTATATGGGGCCAGCGCCCTATCCACTGAGCCATAGGCACTGCCCCGATTCACAAAGTACTTCTACATGCATTCTGTCATTTGATCAGACAATTTAGGACAGCAATCGGGGGTTAGTATCATTACCACAGCTTTCCAAATGAAGTCACTGAGGCCTGGAAGGTTAAAGGATTGTTTGGAAGGGCTTTCTGCTCTCACCGTTCCCCTAAGGACTCCTTACCACAGCCTCCTACTAAGGACAGGTGCCAAGACAGTCCCTCGTGCAGAGTTCCCATGTTCAGCCACATGGTTCTGCCTTCCCTGGCCACAATTGATCAGAATGTCACCTGACCCAGGGCAGCCACACTCCACAGTGGCCAGAGCCTGTGGGGGTGGCCTCATGTTGGGGACGTTGCCCAACAGGAACTGCTTGAAACAATGAGTGGTTTAGTTATGGACTGCAAAGTGTCAGCATCTCTGAGCCACTGAGTTCTCCTTTCTCCTCTCTGGGGTTGGGTAAGTGCTGGTACATTCCTGGCTGAAGAATGTGGGGAGCAGGCAGAGAGGGAGCTGTCTTCTTCACGTATGAACCTTTTCAAGGCACCCCTGCCTCTTTTCGGCCCTCCTCACTCGTGCTTCTGCCCCCTCCCCCAGCCCTTGCTGAGGACTGCAGCGCCTCATCCATCACTTCCTACCTCACCCCACCCAGCATCTTCTGCTTGCTCCCCCTTGTAATTGTTCTCTTGCTCTTTGTCTTGTGTCATTATAGTGAAGGATATTTGGGAAGGAGTTCCTATAACATATGCATTTAATCTGCCATGTTTAACCAAAAGTTGTATTTAACCTGCTCGGGGTTTCTGGACCTTCAATCATATTGCTTCTCTCTTCTCAAGTGTCAAAGTCCTTTACTCTGATTGGATGGCCTACAGAGGGCCATGAGTAACCTGCACTGATTGGCTGAGACCTGGGTCAGGTGCACTTGCGGAAATGAATTTCTGTGGCAATGGGGATGGCTGGTTGATTGGCTCAGGCCTGGGCCACCATGTGAATGGGTGTGGATTCAGCCTTGAGGCCCTACAGTGTGGTATGCTGAGGTTTTCCCGGTGTGGTCCCCTTAGGTTGTGCTTGATGCATCCAGACCCCAAGGCCGTAGGAGGTTCATGTGGTCTTGAAGCAGGGATTCTCCTCTGGCCGTGTCTGTCCCTCTTTGCTTCTGTACACTTTTCCCTTTTCTCTACAGAGCAGTACCATGGCCATAAAGATACTACCAACTGAAGAAGGCACCATCCTAAATGACCATGTGTCCCAATTCCAAATTCCTGGCATTCGTCCAGAGTGGTGACATATCCATCTCTAGCATCCCAGCTGGGGAAGAGTGTCTCTAGGAAATATTTCAAATGGTATATAAAACCAGCTCATTATACCCCATAATTGCATTAATATACACAGCTATGATTTAATAAAAAAAATAAAAAAGAGTGTCTCTAGGACAAATACAGCTTCTAGGAAGCCTCTGCAGGGGTGGCACTGTCAAAAAGAGGGCACCTACCTCCCTACTTCCAAGAGCTCCTACCTGGCTCACCTGCCTCCTGTATTCTTTGGCTGTGATCCCTTCCTACCCAAATATACTCCTGTCCTCACCTCCCCTTGCTCTGACAACCCCCTTTCTCTTATAGCCTGTGGCAGAGCTTAGTAAACATTTGGTGGCATTTTGTATCTGCTTTTCCATAGCCTGGAGAACCCAATGGGAGCCCAGGACACTGCAGTGAGGGGTTATAGTAGTTAGCAACTGGGGGCTAGGTCTGCTGATAACCCTGACTGATGGCATCAGATCGCTGAGGCTTGGTGATCTATTCAGGCCACAGAGACCTGATTAAGTGTAGGGTCCCTTTTAATACCCCTTTTCCATATGTGCTGTGGAACCTTGTGTTACATTTAGTGTGACAACAGCCCAGCTGCCTGGCTGACTAGAAGAGGAGGTGTAGAGGTAGGGACCATTGTGCTATTGGGCTCCTCAGATGGACAAGGCCTCCTGGGGATGTGCCCTTTGATGGGCTTCTGCCTGGATCCCTGGGTGTTCTGCTGTATAGCCAGGGGCTGGCACCTATGTGAACTGGAAAAGGCTGCAAAAGTGAGTGGGTATCTGCTTTGCCCAGAGGGGCAAAGTTGTAGGTTCTGGGCCATTCGTCATGGACAGTGGTACTCCAGTTCTGCCTGTAGAGATTTTCTTCTGATGCTTAAGGGGGAGCCTGGACTGGAGAACTGTGCCACCCGGTCCCTGTGCATGCAGCCTTGGTAGCCCCAGTGTCCTGCCCCTGCAACCTTATCTTTTCCATCTCCACAAATTTGGACCTGAAGAATAGTTGCAAGAACAGTACAAGGAATACCCTCTATCCTAATTCCTTTAATTAGCTTTAATTAGCTTTACTGCTTTATCTTTTACAAATACACACAATGTATATATACAGAGGGTGCCAAAAACATGGATACACATTTTAAGAAAGAAAACTGTATTAAAATTGTAATACTCAGCCAGGTGTAGTGGCTCACACCTGTAATTCTAGCATTCTGGATTGCTTGAGCTCAGGAGTTCAAGACCAGTTTGAGCAAAAGTGAGACCCAGGTCTCTAAAAAAAATAGCCAGTGTTGAGGCTGGCGCCTGAGGTCCCAGCTACTCGGGAGGCTGAGGCAGGAGAATTGCTTGAGCCCAGGAGTTTGAGGTTGCTGTGAGCTATGACTCCATAGCACTCTACCAAGGGTGATAAAGTGAAACTCCGTCTCTAAAAAAAAAAAAAAATCCAATAAATAAATAAAATAAAGTAAATAAAAAATTATAATACTCAAGTCACATTTGACTTCTGCAATTACAAGAGTTGCTCAAACATGACTGCATTCATTGTTAGTTATCAGTACATGAGAGTACGTTGAGTATTACAGTTCTAATACAATTTTTTCCTTTCTTAAAATGTGTATATATGTTTTGGGCACCCTCCATATATATGAACCTTTTAAGAGTAATTTGGAGACACCTTACCCTCAAATACTTGTGTGTATTTCCTAAAAACAATTTTCCTATATAACCACAGCACATGATAAAATCAAGAAATTAAAATAGATGCAATATTAGTCTATAGATCTTACTCAGATTTTAGTTTACTTTCAAATATCCACTTTCCACAGTCTATAGGACACTTTCAACCCACTACGTTTGTGACTCCTTTTTGTTATTAATGATAACAATACAAATAATCATCATTATTGTTACTTCAACAACTAGAGCATAGAATACATGGTTTTATTGTTCCCAGTAATGCGGGTATGGATAGGGTATTTTTCTAGTTTTATAGATGAAAAAAAAGGAGACTCAGAGAGAGTAATGGTTTGCTCACTCTTGTGGTTTTGTGGTGTGGCAGTCCTGGGACTGAATCCAAGTTGGGTGACAGGTAGGGTGATGGAATGGAAGGCAGGCTTTTGCTTTTCAATAAGATAGGTGAGCTTGGGAAGTTTGGAAGGGTTATTATTACTGTATTACTGTGAGGCTCCCGGGGCAATGTCAGCTGAGCAAGGCCAGGGAGGAGTGAGGAGTTGCCAGAAGTAGCACTGGGCTGCTGAGTTTGTTAAGCATTTCAGTGTTGACATCTGAACTCCAGCTCTGCCTCTTGCTAACAATTTGCTTAACTGAATCTCAGTTTCTATGTCTGTTAAGGTAGCAATAAAAATGTTGTCTTCAGTTTTCATGACAATTAAATGAAGTAGCACATGGAAAGTCTTTGGTGTAAAGGAAACTTTGAGACAGCTACTATTATGTGGCAAGTGAATACATTTAAATCTATTCCATCCAAGCGCTGTCTGCCTGATCCTTTCGTATAACTTTCCGTGCCAAAGGAACAGGGGCTCCAGAGATTTCCCTCAGAAACTGCTCTCACCTGCCGCCTAGAGGGCCACGATGTCAATGTAGGCATGACAGGGCAGGACCCATACCACCCAACAACCATGCTTGTCAGACATGCGCCCATGTCTGTGGGCGGCTGAGCCTATGGATGACCAATGGCTGTCCCTATGTTTATTATCAAAATGGAGGGGAAGTGAAAATGCCCTTTCTACCCTCTGTACTTCTTCTTCTTTTTTGAGACAGAGTTTCCTTCTATTGCCCTGAGTAGAGTGCTGTGACATCATAGCTCACAGCAGCCTCAAACTCTTGGGCTGAAGAGATCAGCCTCCCGAGTAGCTGGGACTATAAGCACCACAACACCTAGTTTTTTAGTTTTCTATTTTTAGTAGAGACAGGGTCATCCTCTTGCTCAGGCTGGTCTTAAACTCCTGAGCTCAAGCAATCCTCATGCCTCAGCTTCCCAAAATGCTAGGATTACAGGTGTGAGCTGCCATGCCTACTCCCCCTCTGTACTTGGAAATACTCAGGAAAGAGGATTGGGAGACATTTTTGTTTGCCACAATGGGGGCTGGGTGGATATTGACATCTGAGCTTGAGATGTAACCTACCATGAACAGGGCAGCCCCCACCCGACATCAAAGAACTGCCCAACCCAAAATGTCAATAGTCCTGAGGTTGATAAATCCTGAGTAGAGTAATATTTAGAGTGATGCTGCCGGTTTTCCAATATGTCATCTGTTTCCTGTCATGTTAGATCTGGCTCCTTCTAGTGTAATGATGATGTAACCTTACTGTCAACTTCCCAAGACCGAGGTCCTTTCATGTGTATGTGTCTTACAAGTCCTTTTCTGATTAATGATGCCATCTAATGCACAAGAAACAGGCAAGATGTGGCACCCTCAAAGAACTACGCTTCAGTCATTGCCACCCATGGACTTGCATTACTTCAACTAGCTGTGCACCAAGCTTCTCCTCGCAATATGGAACTCAACTTCTGTCCTTTTTTTTAAGGTGAAGAGGTTTTGCCTCTCCGTGAACGCCTAAATCAGAGCTTTCCTCTGCATCCCTGCAGCTTTGTGCTGAGCGGTGCTGTGTCGCCCAGAGATTGCTCGCACTCGCCACAGGAGCAGTGAATAAGTTGACAGAGGCACTCTTCACGTTCCTGAAGGGGCCTCCGGAATAAAGGTCCCTCCAGCCACTTGGCTCGTGGGTGTTGCTCTGGGTCTCCCTGCCCAAGAGGGAGGTATGAGTTGCTCTTGAGGCCCGGAGTGGAGAGTGGGAGCGAGTTGGACGGCCCAGCACAGACCAGCCCGGCCGCAGAAGACCCAGGAGAGTTCCGCACCGCCAGCACCGCCCCGCTGGGAGCCGCGAGGTCTTCCCGGCGAGGGGGGCGGGGTCGCGCTCTCGCGCACGCGCGGCACCCCGCCCCTCGCGGCACCCCGCCCCTCGCGGCACTCCGCCCCTCGCGGCGTCGGGTTTCCGGCCTTTCCTTTCTGCATCCAGGGCGAGCGGTCCCTTCGCGTGATCGCGGGCGGCGGCTCCCGACTGGAACCGGAAGTGGATCTGGAGCGTGGAGGAGGAAGTCGCCGGCCGCCCCGTCAGCAGCTGGGGTTGCCAGGAGGCGCCGGGGGTGTCAGTAGGCGGCAGTGGTCCCGAAGGGCGGCGGCCGCGCTGCCCGAGGGCTCGGCACCATGAAGCTGTACAGCCTCAGTGTACTTTACAAAGGCGAGTCCAAAACTGTGCTACTCAAAGCCGCGTACGACGTGTCTTCCTTCAGCTTCTTCCAGAGGTCCAGGTGAGGGGCAGCGGGCGGGCGGGCAGGGGCGGCCAGGCGGAGAGGCCGGGGGTCGGGAGGGGGCCGAGGGAGGGCTGGGGAGGGCAGACCCGAGGGCAGGGGGCGGGGCAGGGTCAGCCCTGGGTCCGGGCCTGTCCCTGTGCGTGGCGGAACGTCCTGCTGAGGCATCATCCAGCAGTCAGTCATAAAAGGCTTGTACTAGTCTAGGACATCATCCTGTACTCAGTGGTTTTCAAATGTCTGTTCTGTAAAAATTACAAGGGGGCTTTGAAATAGTGCACATTCCCAACGTTCATGTCCAAATGTTCTGAACGAGTAGGTTGAAGCCCAGACTTCTATGGTTTAAACCA
Source organism: Loris lydekkerianus (assembly GCA_963574355.1). Classification (NCBI taxonomy): domain Eukaryota; kingdom Metazoa; phylum Chordata; class Mammalia; order Primates; family Lorisidae; genus Loris; species Loris lydekkerianus. Next base: position 24,319 of record CAUYPK010171957.1, on the reverse strand, counting down.
GCACCTCTCTTCTAGTTATTCCGACCCTGACGCCCTGGGGGTCACAACTTGAGAGTCACATGTTATTGTCTCATGAGGCTGCTTCTCAGTAATTCCGTATGAGAGATATTGGTACACTCTTTTTTGTTTTTTTAATGGGTGAAGTCACTGAGTTCCTTAGAGATTAAACCACAGCCAGCTAGGACTGAAACTCAGATTGCATGCTTTTTAATGGTTCGCCACTTGCAGCAGGAAAGGGTTCTTTCTACACTGAAGATTTGGAAGAAAGAATGGGAACTGTAGAGCTTACAGGCTCTTAAATGTTTCTGAGGTGCTTTAATTGCAGGAAGGTATTAGAAGTACCACAGACACTTGCAGCCAGTTGGTGGGAGAGGTGCGGTGACTTAGGCACAAAATGAGAAGGAACCTACAAGATCTGTATCTGTGTTCATCTTGTCTTAAAGTGTGGTGGAATCTGCCATTTGGATTCTATTTTCACTGCTTCAGTACAACTGTTTGTTCTTGAGGACAGTGACATGCTGGCTAGATCTAAAAATATTTTTGTTACTTAGTTGAAATTTTTTGCTCCTTAGGGGTTCTTTTAAAAATTATTATTATTTTTTAATCGTGGCAAAATGCTCATACAACTGTCTTTTAAACTATTTTTGTGTAGGTCAGTGGAATTAAATAAATTGTGTGCAACCATCACCACTATTTGTGTCCAGAACTTTTCATCTTGTAAAACTGAAACTCTGAGCCCATTAAACATTCCCCATTCCCTCCTCCCCCAGCCCCAGGCAACCATTATTCTAATTTGTCTCTATGATTTTAACTACTCTAAGGACCTTATATAAGTGGAATATTGCAGTTTTTGTCTGTTTGGGACTGGCTTATTCCACTTAGCATAATGTCTGCAAGATTCTTCCATGTTGTCCATATTAGACTTCCCCTCCATTTTAAGGTTGAATAATATTCTATCGTATGTATACATCATATTTTGTTTATCCATTCGTCTGTAGATGGACACTGGGATTGCCTCTGCATTTCAGCCATTGTGAATAATACTGCTACGGACGTGGATGTATAAATATCTCTTGATCCTGAATATATTTCTTTTTGATATATATCCAGAAGTAGAATTACTTTATTACCCTTTGGCTCCTCTTATCGTTCTTCTTGACACTTGGCTTTCTTTACCATGGCCTCTACTCTCTGCTCTGTTATTTTCTCAGATGGAACTTTCAGTGCCAGTTTGGTTCTGATTTTTTTTCTTCATTCCTTGCTATTACATTGAAGGTTCTCAGAGATGTACTTGCACCTCACTTGTTTGGGATACCACACTTGTTTCATATGACTAACAACTACAACACTAAATGGACATCTCTACTAGTATTTCTTAAAACAACACATGTTCCAGCTGAGCTTGTTTTCTTAAAAGACCTGCTCACTTCCATCCTTCTTGCCCCATGATAACCAGACCTTAGCTTAAAAACCTTTTGAGTGGTTTCCAGCTTTTTAGGCCTTCAAATACATGTTGTCAGAATTAACACAATTCTTCCTTTGTAGACCTACTCCAAGCACTGTTTTTAGTTTTACTGCAAAGGCTTCCTTGTTTGGGGGCTCCTTTGTTTGGGAACTTCTTTTCTAAGGGATTATTTTGATCATATCACTTCCTCAAGATAATAATAAGTCATACTGTGTGCCAGGCATTGTGCCTGGTACTTCACACGTATTAACTCGTTTAACTGTCACATGAGTGTTGATTTTATCTCTAAGGCACAGGGTAGTAACTGGCTTGAGGTCACACATCTAGTAAGGGCTGGAATTGGAATCCCAGAGTTAGGTCTTCAGTTTTCTATATGGCTCTGCTGGAGCCCTGCTCTAGCCTCTCAAGTTAAAGACCCTGTTTTGATGACCCTGGCTGCTTGTTATATCATACCCTCAGTCAGAGGGTCCTCTTAGCACCTTGTCTGCTGACTGGATCATCTCCTGTGATTGTTCCATTCTGGCCAGATCTCCTTGTTGGGGCCATGATGAACCCTCTCCTTTCTTTCGGCCTTTGTATGAGCCATTTCCCACTTCCCTTGACGAAACTGTTTCCTTCCATTCCATCCAGGGTGCCCTGGGCTCATCCCATGGGTGTACCCCAGCAGACTTGAGCCATTACTCACTGTGGATGTTTGTGGCATTGCCAGGATCTGTAATGTGGGCACAGTCATAACTGGTTGTGCATCTTCCTGACAGTTTTTGCCACTACTGTTTTTCTAGTGCTGTTTTTATTTTTCTTCTTTTTGAAAAGTTAGTGTGGCCTTCAGGGAAGGAATTGCCTCCGTTGCCATTGTGTCCCAAAGCATTCTTTGACCAAAATGTGAATAGACTGTAGCCTGTAGAAAATTCTCCAGAAGTCTGGAAGTGGGTGGTTTTGGTGAGCTAGGTAGCAAACAGATGTGACTTAATGATGATTGATGATTCTAATTATTTGTATTTGTGTTCATTGTTTATTTGTTTATTATTTGTTACTAGGGGTGAGGGGCAAAGGAACAAAGCCAAGAAACGATGTGTCTCAATGTATAAGCGTAGAGGTCACTTGCCATTGTGTTGGGGGCAAGGAGATGGGAAGAAGGTAATAAATACATATTGTGTTTCTTAGTGTTCAAGAATTTATGACCTTCACAAGTCAACTGATTGTGGAGCGCTCAGCGAAAGGCACCAGATCATCTGTCAAAGAACAAGGTAAGAGGGCTCTCCAGCCTGGCTGCATACTCATACCTCTCCAGCTTGGCTACCATATACAGGTCTCTCCTCTCTGCTGGGACCCCACTTCTCTTTTCCTTTTCTCTCTTCCTTCTTTTCATATTTATACAGAATTCTGTTCCTACTGTTGAAGTCTAAGCTTTCTGGATGAAATTGCCCCCAGGCTTCAGTTTTCTCAAGGTTAGAGTCCTACACTCTTGGAGCAGTAACCATTGTTAATATTGTATTCTCCCCTTTCCCCCCCAAAGATACAGACCCCTCAAAAAAAGGATTACCAAAAAAAGAATATTACCATTGAGGTAATAATGCATTCTATGCACCTAAGATTTTTTCAGGAATCTGAAAAGTCATTATTTACAATTTTTCATAATTCAGGTTTTATATAAGAGATTTTAGCAATTTATTTTAGATGTATATATTCTACAGACAGGAAAGAGCTCAGGAATGAACTTCATCAGATGGAGACAAAGATTACCTCACATGCATTGACCTCAAGTCATGTAATGTAGAGTAACTGAATTGACAGTATAAATGTCAGTTACAACACAGGCAGTGTTGAGTATATATATATATATATATATATATACTCCATGTGGGTCTCTGTGCTGTTAACCCCACAGAAGTGAAATTGAGTATTTCACAAATATTTCAGTGTTCTTGCTTTGTTCTTCTTCAAATGGTGTCTGCCTTCCCAAGTTTATTACTTAAAGACAATTCCTCAGGCACTGACCAGCTTCTGAGTTCCTGTGGAGTGTGACACTTTGACCCCATGTTTGAATCTTATTTCTTTGGAAAAGAGATACAAAATCTGAAGGGCGCTGATGATGTTCTTCTGTCGTCCTCCTTCTCATTCCTGTTCTTATTTATTTCTGCCCTTTTCTGATTTCAGGGGCTCACAATCTTTCCCGCCTCTTTGTTTTGTGTTGTTTAGCATTGGAATCTTCTGGGTCAGATCCTTCAGGACAAGGTTCTTATTTGTAAGCTGTATTCTCTTTCCTTGGGATATTGTTAGCTGTGTCATTTCTGAATGCTTTTGGAGTAATAAAAATGAACAATCCTATGGATTATATATATTTTGCAGAAGCCCTTGTACACACTGTACCTTTCAGTTGTGAAGACTTTCGAATAGTGATGCTGAAGACCTCAAGTCAACAGTGGCTAATCTTTTTATAGACTAAGCCACCTCCCCCTAGTTAGCCACCAGAGTAGATGATCCAGTAGGCCAAGCCAGGTCGCTATGATAAGGAAAACTGAGAGTCTGGGAGGTAATTTTCTGACTTTTGGCTGCTCTGAAAAGGATTTTTATTTTATTATTATTATTATTATTATTATTATAATATATTATTATTTTGTTTGTTTGTTTTAGAGGTACTCACTTTGTCGCCCTTGGTAGAGTACTGTGGTGTCACAGTTCACAGCAACCTCCAGTTCTTGGGCTTAGGCGATTCTCTTGCCTCAGCCTCTCGAGTAGCTGGGACTACAGGTGCCCACCACAATGCCCAGCTATTTTCTTTTGTTGTTGCAGTTTGGCCGGGGCTAGGTTTGAACCAGCCACCCTCAGTATATGGGGCCAGTGCCCTACTCACTGAGCCATAGACACTGTCCGATTTTTATTTATTTATTTTTTATTATTAAATCATAGCTGTGTACATTAATGCGATCATGGTGCACCATACACTGGTTTTATAGACCATTTGACACATTTTCATCACACTGTTTTGAAGCATCACAGAGCCTTAGAGGGCTGCAAATGCTCAAGATAATAGCCAGGCTGACCTGAGCTCAAGGTAGTGACTTGGAAATGCTCCTGGGGCCGTGTTGTCTTGGGTGTGTTTTCTACACCAGTGATGGCTTTTTTATGCCCTGGCTTTGTATACTAGGCGTCTGGGCATTTATTGGTCCTAAAGCAGGTGTTGGACCAAGCTCACTTCACAGTGTCTCCACAAACCTTGCTCAGAGTTACTGCGCTTGCGAGTAGCTTCATTTGACACAAAAGGCAGGAGCTCAGCGTTGTGATGCTTTGATTTGGGGGGTTCACAAAACATGTAAAGCCCTCATATAACATCCACCTGTTTGATCTCTTGTCTCCTTAGAGTATCTGTGCCATGTCTATGTTCGGAATGACAGTCTTGCAGGTGTGGCCATTGCTGACAATGAATACCCATCCCGGGTGGCCTTTACCTTGCTGGAGAAGGTGAGTTTTTGGTTTGGCTGGATGGGCTTGGATAGCGAGTATTGGACTAGGGCCAGAGGTGACATCAGTGCCTGAGGCATAGTGATGAAATGTTGTCCAAAGTCAAAATACAGTAGAAGCTCCATAGTTGACCACCTCCCTACATTGACCACCTCCTTAAGCTGAGCTTATTTTCATAGACTGGACATGCACCACATGCACATATCAGTATACTGGGCCTAGTTCCTTTTGTTGACCACCTCCATATGGTGACCAGTTTGTTATAGTCCATTTGGGTGATCAGTTTACAGAGGTTCTATGTTTTCAACCCTTCTTGCCCCCCAAAAATCAAGAGAGAATTTGGCATCCCTTCCCAGGTACCTTCTCTGGTGCTGACCTTTGTCCTCATCCTACCTGGGTCTAGGCTACTGATGCACAGCTTCTCTCCTCTTGGGTGTGCCCTTGGAGACAGCTGTGCCATGTATTCTCATCCCCTGTGCTGCTGAAGGAGTCCCCCTCCCAAAGGCCCACTCTCACTGCACGGCCTCTTGCAGTTACTGCAGCTCTCTGCCCCGGTTTTGGTCAGCTGCACCACAGAGCTTAGTGCCTAAGCATTCTAATTTTAAACTTCTTGAAAACAAAGGCTTTAGTATATTCCTGAAAGTACTAAAACACTTCCAAGCACATGAAATCTGGTGGTTTCTTAAATCTGAAGGACCTAGTTCCCTTTTGCTTTGGAAGATTAGAGGGCTAGTACCCCTTTTCCTGGAAATCTGGAGCTTAAAATTTGAAGCATCTTAATTTGTTATTCCCCATGCTGAGGTTCATCTCAGGCTAGATATACTTTACTTTTTATGCCCAGAACACTTAGGACATGTTTTAATGATAAGCAAAAATCGGAAAGAACTTTAGCCTAGATTTTCCCCCATGCTGTTATATATCTTCTTCCTTCCTCCTTCCTGGGCTCTGGGCGGAGCCTGGGAATCTCAGGGTGAGGTGCTCAGGGATAAAGCCCTGTTGCCACGGGGACTGGTAAGCACAGGATGGGAGACTTGCTGAGACTCTTTTGTCTTGTAGGTACTAGATGAATTCTCCAACCAGGTGGACAAGAAAGACTGGCCAGTAGGATCTCCTGCCACAATCTATTACACATCCCTGGATAATCACCTTAGTAGATACCAGGTAAGGTTTAAGGAAACATCATACAGAGACCATATGGCCCAAATCTGTGTGAATCTCAAAAAGCCAACTGCCCTGATAGTTCTGGTGCAGTGACTTCTGACAAGTTTTGGTGGTATTGTTCTCTCTTAAACCTTCTCTTTGAAGATTATAGGAATCCACCTGCAGACTTGGTAATTCAAGCTCTAGGCAGACTTTATATTTCTCTATTGTGTTAGTTTAAACAGGCTGTAGTTTTTAACCTGTGAAAGTTTGTCTCGTTTCCTCAGTCATGAGCTTTATTTCTATGTTGCCATGACATTCTTGACTTTCTTCTTATTTTTGGCTCTTTCCTAGAACCCCCGAGAAGCTGACCCCATGAGCAAAGTGCAAGCTGAACTAGACGAGACCAAAATCATTCTGGTAAGCAGGAAGATGGAGAACAAACCCAAGAACTGGGGGTGAAAGGATTTGCTGCTGGCTAGGCATGCACAGAATCAATCTTTGTTTTAATTATAACCACAACACTCTCTGGAAAATAGGATTGCTTATCCTCTACCAGTATTCAGCTGTCCCTCTTCCTGTACCCCAGTTTTGGTTCATAGTGTCCACTGTTTGTAGGGGACCAAGCTGGGAACCAGTGAGGTCCTGAGTTTCTCCTGCCCATGGCCACTGTCTGGGCAATTCCTAGGCTTTGAGGGTCAGGCCACCGTGTTACTTATTCCTACCACTGTGCCTGTTTTAAGTCAAGTCTCAGAGTCCCCAACCGGCATCTAAGTCAAAGGTGAGCAGATTGAAGCACACTGCATTGTCCAGAAGGCAGCCATGTGCTGGAATACAGGCTCAAAGTTATCAGGTCCAATTGAGAAGTCTCCTGATTTGTAACTGCTGCTTCAACTCTTTGTTTTTTAATTCTGCACACTTGGGAAAACAGGTGAACAGCCATTTGTTTTTCACCTCAGATTTGGCCCTTGTGGCCCTTGCTTCTAACTGGTCCCCTCACTTCCTACCCACCTCCAGTTTGTTCAGCATGCAGTATCCTTTGAGCTACATGCTTCTCAAAAAACTTTGGCTCTCAGATCTGCTCTAGAATAAAGTGAAAACTCCCTAACACAGTCTCATGACTGGGCTTTGTCCTCTCTTATAACCTTTTATGTCACTGCTTGTTTACATGTTATCCTGACCAGTGTGAGCACCTAGGGCATCTTTTCATCCTGCTCACCATACAGCACCTTGTTCACACCAGTGCACAGCAATTGATGGATATATAGAGTCTAGAAAAAACTCACCCCCTATATAAAGCCCAATGTAAACCTTTTCTATCTCCACCACCATGGCTGTAGCTTATATCAGCATCTTTAGGGGTTGGACTCATTGGTCTGGGGTGGAGGTTGGGAATTTATGTTCTATAAAAAGCATCCTAGGGTGGTGCCTCAACAGAGTAGGGCGCTGGCCCCATATGCCGGAGATGGTGGATTCAAACCCAGCCCCGGCCAAAAACTGGGAAAAAAAAAGTCATCCCAGAGGCTTCAAACATAGATCTTCTGGACTGTGCTCTCAATAACATGGCTTTCGGATGAAAGTTAGATGTGAAAATCTTGCAGCATCTCTCTGTTGTTTATAACCTCTTAAGCTTCCTTACCACTGTGGAGGTGTTCACATTTTCTCCTCAAGCCCTAGCTCCTCCTCCTGCAGCTTGAGTCTCTGAGTACTGAGGGATCTGGGATACCTGCTGCGTTTCCCTTCTCTCTGGTGTGGAGAGCTGATAAATTGTGTTCACATAGATTCTTTCTAGTTGCAGTTGTAAAATCTGGATTTTTGGTGTCCAAATCTTAATCCAGTTCACTTTTTTTTTTTTTTTTTTGCTGTTTTTGGCCGGGGCTGGGTTTGAACTCACCACCTCTAGTATATGGGGCTGGTGCCCCAGTCCTTTGAGCCACAGGTGCCGCCTAATCCAGTTAACTTTTATTCAGCTGTGTGTAGGGATAAAGGATGTATTTGCTAATTCCTCATTCTGTACCATTTCATACATTGCTCTAGCAGAGGATGTCTAGGGAGAGAAATGAGCTGCAGCTTCCTTAGGACCCCAGCAGCAGGGCCTCCCTCCCTAGACCTCTGCTAAAAAGGGTTGATGTTTCTGTTTCCTAAGTCAGAGTTTGTAGTGATGACATTTAGGGTACAGTTCCCTTTAGGGAAACGGGACATGTTCTGTCATAGTGTGGTTGAGTGGGAATATAATATATATGAGTTGTATGTTTAACTTTGAATTTTCTAGGAGCCATATTTTAACATGATAAAAGGAAAATAGTTGAAATTTGTTACATTTTATTTTGTCCAGGCTCCCCAAATACTATTCAGTATGTAATCAATATAAAAGTTACTAACGAGATGCTATGTATAAAAAGCCTGAGTCTGCACTCTGGTGTGTTTGCACTTCAAGCACATCTCAGTTTGGATGACTTGCCTCATCTCAAATGCTCAGTAGCTGCCAGTGGCTGCTGTGGTAAGTCAGCACAGTTTTACTGTGGTGTTAGTTTCTGTGGCTGCTAATAACAAATACTCACCAAATGGATGACCTAAGACAACGGGGGTGTATTCTTGCACAATTCTGGACATCAGAAGTCTCAAAGTGTGTGCAGGATCAGTTCCTTCCGGAGACTCTGAGGGACAGTTTGTCCCAGGCCTCTCTCCAGCTTCTGGTGGTAGCTGGCAATCTTGATGTCCTTGGATTGTAGATACAACACTCCAGTCTTCTGCCTCTGTTGCCATGTGGCCTCCTCTTTGGTGTGTGTGTGTTTTCTCTTTCTACCAAGATGTCAGCTAGGGCCTACCCTGATCTAGCAGGACCTCGTCTTAACTAAGTACGTCTACAAAGACCCTATTTCTGAATAATGTCACATTCAGGGGTTCTGAGTGGACATTAATTTTGATGAGCCGCTATCTAATACAGTACAACCGTATAGTGCCCAACTACTGTTTTCTCTTTCCAGAGAGCTATACGAATGTGTGCACACACCCATACTGATATACAAATGTGTGTGTACTTGAGTGGTGGTGGTGATCTAAACCTGTGCCAGGGACAGTTTTTTGGGAAGTCCTCTATATCCCAGTTAGAACTTGTAGACTCCATAGGAGTGTCACTAGGTCCTATTCCATCTACTGGGACAGGAACTGTCCTGGGACTGGGTCCCAAGGCTTAGGGGTGAAGTTTGCGTGTTGGAGAAGAGCCCAGGGAACTGCTTTCCCCTGTGATTGAATTTCCACGAGGAGTTCATGTCAAGTCACTTACTGAACAGAGCAGAATTCTCTTTTTTTTTTTTTTTTGTTGTTGCAGTTTTGGCCGGGGCTGGGTTCGAACCCGCCACCTTTGATGTATGGGACCTGTGCCCTACTCCCTGAGCCACCGGTGCCGCTCAACTCTTTTCTCTTTTATTTTGTCAGCACAACACCATGGAATCTTTGTTAGAGCGAGGTGAGAAGCTAGATGACTTGGTGTCCAAATCCGAGGTGCTGGGGACGCAGTCTAAAGCCTTCTATAAAACTGTGAGTACCTGCTCCTGGGTGTTTCCCATCCAGAGAGCAGTCACAGCTTGTTTGTTCTGTCACTCTCCACTGTGAACAGGTCTGTCTCAGTCTGCTTACGGTGGGCTCGGTTCCACTCTATATGCAGTGAGGGCCCGGGCTCACTTGGGTGCTGATGGAGCAGATGCAGGCAGAGGCCTTTTTATACCCCTGACTCTGCTCTGCTGCTTCTGGAACCTGCACTTCCCTCCCCAAAAGAACAGAGGTTGGTTCAAGTTCTGATCACCAAGGGTTTGCCCTTATTCCTTTGTCTGCTGAGTATTTAGTTATAAGTCCTTAAGATTCCAACAGTTGGCTCAGTGCCCGTAGCTCAATAAGTAGGTGAGAGCCACATACACTGAAGCTGGCAGGTTTGAGCCAGGGCCGGGCCTACTAAACAGCAATGACAACTGCAACCAAAAAATAGCTAGGCGTTGTGGCGGGCACCTATAGTCCCAGCTACTCCAGAGGCTGAGGCAAGAGAATCGCTTAAGCCCAAGAGTTTGAGGTTGCTGTGAACTGTGACGTCACAGCACTCTACCGAGGATGACATAGTCATGAGACTCTGTCTCAAAAAAAAAAAAGCCAAACACTTCAGCCTTTCTGACGAGGTTCTTAAACTTTTTAATTATACTTCTCTTGCACAGAAGTATTTCGTCAACAAGGGTGGTCTTACTCACTGCTGCTTTCTTTCAGGTCAGTGCTGATGTCTTCCTACACGGAGGTGGCACTGTTGGCCCAATTGTTGGACATTAGTAGGCATGAGTATATGTGGTCTGTCCACACATATTTGCTTTTGTGTACATATTGGAGGGAGGTGGCCAAGTGGGATTAGTAGGAGAATTGATGACAGAAAGCAAGAGAGAAGATGAAAACAGTGGTTCCTATGAGTGAACTGAGCAGGGATGACATCTTGAGTGGTGTCCTGAGGACCATCCTCTAGAAAGAAAACACCATGGTGGTCAGATAGCATTGTCAGAAGACAAGAGTGGGAGCAAAGTTAAGATATTGGGCCAGTCCACTTTGTAATATTGGTTCTTTGTTACCCGGCCTAATAGGAATTTTACTTACTTTTTGATAGCCTTAATAGGGTATGGAAAAAAATAATAAAGATCCCAGACAGTACTGGAAGCTGTGACTGACCTTGTGTTTGGTGATATAAACTACTCTGGACAGTTTCCCTTGAGGCCTTTTTGCCCCCCCTTACCCTCCTGGTTCTGGTTTCTCTGATTGCTTCTTGGGGAACTCCCTCTGCCACACTTGCCAAGGTTAGGGCTACCCAGCTTTCCTCATTCCTCTTCACCTCCTCTTTGTTTCTTTCAAGGCCCGGAAACAAAACTCCTGCTGTGCAATCATGTGACGCAGCCCACAGAGGCCCAGTGCTGGAACGTCACCATCATTCACATCAGAACTGCAGCCCCCAGAAAAGAAGAGACTGCCACTGAGAGGACCTGAGTGGGGGCACACTGGCCACTTTTTATTTTGGAGTTTCTGGGAAGAACTGAGGGATGGTGAAAGGGTGGGGACCATTGAAATTCATGTCTGGTAGTGACTTTTGGGAAAGAACTTGAGGCCCCCACAGGTGTATTTTTGGGCAAATGAAACCATAAACTCTGAGTGACTCCTGCAGATGCTGAAGGCTCATTCTCAGCTAATCCCAGGAAGGCTCTGTGGGAGGGCGGTCAGAGCCAACTATTTCTTGATCCTTGATATGTCTTTGGATTTTATTTGTTAACAATATTAACACTCCAGTGAGTGGGCGGGTGGGGGAGGGGAGAGTCCTTGATGCAAGGGCTGGAGTGGGCAGAGTTTGGAGACCCTTGGGAAAAGCCTTTCCTGAGGCCATTGTGGGGGCTAGGGGTGAGCCCACCATAATGTCCACAGCCAGACCAGTGCTTCAGGCCCAAGGCCTATTTGGAGTAAAATAGTCCTTAGGTCTCACAGATTCTGAGACTGTTGAACTTGCCTTTCTGCTAGGATTGGCTTTCTGCTGAGGGCAGAGCCCATCCTAAGCAACTTCTGTCAAATATCACAAAGGTAACTTGTGAGAAGTACTTGGAAGGAGCTGAGATGTAGGCTGGAATATGTAGGTCATGGTCATACCAGAAAGCAGGCTGGGCATTGAGCCCAGGAGAGCCGGGTATCCTTCAGTGTTCAGCTGGGAGTGCTCACGTCTTCAGAGGACGATCCAAACACAGGTGCACTTGGCTGCCCAGGGTCTGTGGAACACCTGCCTTGACTTGCAATTTGACTTTGAACATCAAGATCAAAGCAATAGGTGCTGTAGTCTCTCAACTGGTTTTTATTTGCTTCTTCGGCTATAAGAATGCATTGGCAACTGCCTGAACAAGTTGGGTCTTTACTCCAGGCACCAGGAAGAGATGCCAGCCAGCCTGAGGACTCCCAACACCCCTTCTGTGGTCTGGCCTATGCTAGTCCCTTCCTGGTCAGAGGCAGCTGCTTGGTGGTGGAGGCTAAGAGTTGGTCTGAGCTGTTGCCCAGCCCCAGGAAGAGGAGGCCTGCCATAGCCCTGAGGCCTAGTCTTTCCAACAAGCTGGAGTAACCCAGGAAATGGGCACAGGATGGTCCAGGCCCCTTGGGTCCTAGTGCCATGTTCAAAATTGCCTCTTTGTGCCCTGTTGTGCTCGTATGCACCTTTAGGGTCCAGTCTCCATGGAAACCCCCTGCTGGGATGATGTCATCTATGAGTTTTGAACCAGTGCAGTCTTGTCCTTAGGAGTCCTGCCTTGAGCTTGCCATTCTGCTGAGAACTCCCACTGTCCCAATTAGGAGTCCCATGGGTCCTGAATCCCCTGAGTGGCAAGACAGTGGGGTTCTGAGGACCCCACCCCTGGCTGATTTGCTGCTGCCATGGTTTCTCTCTGGCCACTGCTAGAGCTACACTACACCCAAGCCCAGGGTCTGAAGGGACAGGCCCAGCCTGCTCACTGGTGCCTGAGATGGAGTGGAGTGGGTCTGGATACAAGGGACTGATGATGGACCCTCTTTCCCCTCCCACATGAGGACAGACACTGAGGAGCCATAGGGTGGAGGTGTGAATTCGAGGAAAGAAGTGAGACCTTGACTTGCATCTGTCTGCTGCTCCTCCAAGGGTTTGTCCTGGGTTTGCCCTGGCTGAGCAGGGTGGGGTGGACAGAGGGCCCGTCCTGCATTCTTCTGGCTTCCTGTTGTGTTTTATGTTAAGTCATTTGGCAAGAGTGTATTTTAATAACTGCTGCCTAACTCCTTCGTTCTGTTAGAGAGGTTCCTGTCCTGATAAAATTGTCTTTTGAAATTCCAAAATGGTCTTGTGCTTTGTTTGAGCTTCAAGGGGAACCCTTTCCTCACCAAGCCCTGCCCCCAGGAGATGCGGGGGAGGCTTGGTATGGTGGGTCTGCAGGGAACAAGGGTTCAAATTATCCTGGCAGGGGTGGTAGCTCAGTCCAACTTCATCTCTCTCAATGACCTTTCTAGCAAGAACCATGATTTCTTTGTGCTGTTAGCCAGGTGAGGGCGCCCTGGAGCAGAAACCTCATTTTCTCTGAATCCTATTCCGGGGAACTAGTGGCCACGTGAGAAACTGTCTCATATAACTGCAGAGCCATGGGGGGAGGAGGCCTTGTGGAAGTCCCACCGTAGCTTCCCTGTCTCTCACCTCTGACCCCAGGTTGATCTGAACCCAGTTGGCTTCCCACCAAGCACAGATGGAAACCTTCCAAGAGTAATCGCTTCTCTGCCTTTTGGCTGAGATCAAGTAGAAACCTTTCAAGAGCAAAGGGGGCTCCACAGGTAGGGACATCCTGCTCCAAAGCCTGCAGGTTCGAAAGTAAACCAGAGGCAAGTCAGACTCCAGTTTTGCATTTGGTCTCCAGGTTAGAGGATGGCCTCAGTCATTTAGAGGCCTGTTGCTGATTTCATCCATCTCTGGGTGGGAGGGCCCAGAGCTGCTTTCAGTCTGAGCTTGGATACCACTTCACCCAGCCTAAGAAACAGATGTGAGTGTGCAGCCTCTTCCTGTTCAGAGGACCTATGAGCTTGGGGTGAGGGTTAAGCCATGCCATTTTGGGGGTGATACGAGATAGCCTTGTTCAAGTGATGTCCTTTTTACCAGTAGCACTTGGCCCTTCATGAGATGACTTAACCCGGTGTGTTGTCCCCTAAAACCTCATCAGAGCTGCCCTGATGGCATCTGCAGCAAGGCCTCAGGAATAATGCATGCATGCGGGCCAGGATCTGCAGCACAGTCTTCCTGAGGGAGGCCTGGCCTGGAAAGGCTCTCTGATTACAGCTGATAGTCAAGCGGAGCCCTAGATACTGTGCTTGGGGACAGAACACCACAGTGCTTGTGAGCACTGGCCTAGATTCCTTGCACCCAGCTCTTGGGACCTGCCACTTGCCTGCCCCCCAGTCCTGAGAGCACCTGCCCGGGTGCAGCCCGTGAGTAGGTGGCTACCATTAAAGGTCCCCTACCAAGTGACGGTGTCTATAACCAGATGCTCAGGGTGGAATAGGTGATTGGGGGCTTTGGAAAATTCTAGAAGATCCTTCAGGCCCCTCCCCTGCCCGTAGTGCATAGGTCCAAGAGTGTGTATGGGTACCTGTCTTACCGGAAGTTACTTGGACCCAAGAAGTGGGCATGTTTGGTGTCTGGGATATTTGGTGTTTTGAAGCCCATACTTCTGTGTCAGGAAAATGAAGCAGTGGGGACTGAGATGCAGGCATGGAGGAGAGGCAGGGGCAAGGCCACACTCTTGAGCAGATGGCCATGGATATATGAGACCTAGGGGACCAACAGAGGCCACCCAGGTTGGGCTGTGACTGGGAGGGAGCAGGGCACTGAGGCTGCAGAAAGGCCATCAGAGCACAGGCAGGAGCAGCTGCTGTGTCAGTCTGGCCTTGAGTGTATATCCCGTGCAGTCACATGGTCAGGTGACCCAGGCTGGGGGTAGCACAGACGGTTGGCAGAGCATGAAGACTGGAAAGCCCTGATGAGGGGGGTTAACAGGAAAGGGTTTGCTTCAAGCTTGATTGGAGGTGCAGATGGAAGGCCTGGGTAGGAGCCTGTCCCCTTTACAGCCAGGACACAGTCTCCATGCTTGGCCTGGCCCACAAGCTGATAGCACTAACCACTGGACTCTGGCACCTGGTGTTCCTGTCCCTGCCCCAGACCTCTGCCCTGGGTTCCAGATTGTGTGGCCTCTATACAGAGCCTTTGAACCCCTGTGATGCCTGGCTGGCTGCCTGCCACATCATCTTTACATCTCATTTGCATTGGATAGCTGTATCTGACGTCTATGTAGCCTGTACATACATGTCTGTCTAATCTATAGGAGCAGGGCCTGGTGCCATGGGCACTGTGTGTCTTCAGCATCTAGGACAGCGAACATGGTGGCAGAGTTAGTGTGAAGAGAAAGGACAGATGGGGGTCTTGGTCCTGGGGCCTTTCCACCCCAGAGGCCTCATCTTTAGAGGTCACTGGCATGGCTAGAGAGGATGAGGGCACTGTGGGTGGAGTCAGTTCTAGTGCTGGTGAAGACTTCAGAAGACCAAGGGAGGTGGTAGGGCCTGCTAGTGAAGCTATGACCCATGGGCCCTGCTCCTGCACTTTCCTAACACTCTAAAGGGACTTGGGAATGTCTGGGCTGGCTTAGGAGGGAAGGCCTGAGCTGGGTCTTAGCCAGGCACTGGCCTTGAGTCTGTATTGCAGGGTCCCAACATAAAGCACCCATCTGCACTTGAAGCGATTTGTCCTGTTTTTCTTTTATTAGCAGTTTCCCGAGACAGAACAAAATAATTTTTGTACACTTACAAGGCTCAGAAAGAAAAGACAATGAAACTCAGCAAAAAGAGAGAAAAGGGGAGGCCAGCCAGCACCGTGGGCAGCTGACCCCTGCAGCACTGGCCAGCAGGCCACTGCCACCACACTGCGGACACCTAGCTAGCAGAGCGGCTGTGGCTTGCTCTTTAGGGGTCATGCAAAAGAATTATCCCCCAGAAAAAAAATCCCCAAATTATCCCAAACAGGCAGCTCTGTGGAGACGACAAGGTGAGGGGGACAGAAGGGGAGGAGGCCCCAGGACACAAGGGTGGGCAGCTGGTGGGCCACACACTGTCCGTGGCCAGTCCTGCCGCTGTCCTGTGGCCCAGGGAGCCACTGGTGCGGAGCCCGGCAGATGTTTACCCTGTGTCCGTGGATGGGGACAGCTGTCCTGGGCACAGTGTGGACAGAAGGTGTTGTCCACTCCAAGTGTTCATTGCTGAACAGTCCCTTTGGAGTTTAGAAACTTGTGTCTCGTTCCCCATTCCGTGCCCCTCCCTTGGCTTGATTTGTGGGGGAAGATAAAGAAAATCCTTGTTGAAAACGACGTGAATTGAGGTGGGCAGGCGTTGGGTGGGAGCCCCTGAATCTCTGCAGTTAAGCCTCCTGACCGACCCACCCAACCTGGTTTCAGAGCTGCTCTCTACAGCCCACCTGCCCTTGGGCTCACTCTGCCCTCAAGATTCCCCATGGTGCCCATGGGGCTCACAAGGGGCTGAGGAGTCCCAACCTGCAGTGAACCCTGGCAGCGATGCTTGGAGCACAAGTTTGGCCCCTGGAGGCAGCACTGTTGTCCCTCTGAATTCTCCTCTCCATCCTCTGGTGTCCTGGGCCCTGCACCCACCTGTTTCTGTCCCCAGCCTGCTGTCTCTCCATGGCTGTATCCCTGGCTGCCCGGAAGGTGCCCCCCCCACACACAGCATCCCTGCCTACCCCTGGGCCTTCCATGCACCCTGAGCCAGCTCCCACTGTGGCTCTTCCTTCCTTCTGCTCCAGGCTGACTCTGAAAATGCTCCCACTTCAGCAAGCACCTGCTTAGACCCCTGTCTCAGCCCAGGATGCTAGGCAGCCAGCACCTTCTGACCCCACTCTACCACTTGCTCCATCCCCTGACCAAGGTCTGAGCTCCCAGCTCCCAGAACATCCCCACATACTGGGCCTGGCTTCCTCCTGCCTCCTGCCTTGCTTGGGGCTCAGGACTCCAGAGAGGCCTGCAGTCCTTTGTGAAAGTCTGCTCCCAGCTGCACGGGCCAGGGGAGGGCCACAGGGTAGGGTGGAGGGAGAAGGGGGTCAGGAGCCACCAATGCGTCTACTGCCGGTTGGCAGAGAGGGTAGTATGGGTGTCCCAAACAGGATGGAGGCCAGCCCAGGCCTCTCTACAGCTAACACTGCAGCCACGGTGCTGTCTCTTATCAGGTGGGGGCCTGAAGCTAACGTGTGTCCTCTTTGCACTCATTCCCCCAGAAGGGGCCAGAGCTGGAGCCCTGGGTCTGTGGGGGCATCTCTGATGGCCTTGGGGATGGGAGTCTGGTCCCCTTGATGCTCCAGGAGGCAAGGGGCTGGCTTGGGCTCTGCTGCAGGTTGTCCATGCTGGATGCGTGGGGATGCTGGGCATGGGGAGCCCACACCCAGCCCCTCGGGAATGAAAGGAAGGGAAGAGAAAGCGGAACACAGCAACTCTCAGGCACGACTAGCAGGAAGGGGCAGCCCAGCGGGCCCCGCAGCCCCTCCCCAAAGACAGCTGACGGTTACCACAGCCAGCGAGCACACCACATGGAGCCCATGCGTTGGCGGGAGGATGCAGACGCCTTAGGTGTGGGGTGTGTGCGTTACCTACAAACTAACACCGTTCAGCACGTGACAGGGGCCTGGCAGACAAGTTCATCTCCCAGCTGGTGCCCCAGAGGCCAGGAGCATGGACGGACACACGTGGAGCAGGTGGGGAGTGGCCCCACGAATGCCAGTGATTTTTACAGCTTTTTCCTTTCCTTAGGTTTTTTTTGTTTGTTTGTTTTTTCATTTCATCCGATGTCAATTTTTTTGGTGGTTGTCGTTGTCATCATCTTGTTTTTAAAAACAAATCACATCTGGTCTTTGTTTTTCTGCAGACACAGGCACCAGGGGAGGGGACGAGGCAGACACAAACATGCGACAGGCAGGCCGTGTGCCCAAGGGCGGCCAAGCTCCAAACACCAACTCTGTCCGGCGAAACCAGCTCTGAAACAGGGCGGGCAGGTCGGAGTCAGCAGCCCCTCTCCCCGCCTACCCGGACTCTGTTGCCTGCTCGGGCACTGCAGAGAGGCTAAAGCTAACCAGGTTCAGAGAAGGGCCTGTTCCGGAGAGAGAGCTTGAGATGCCCAACCTGATTAGCAGGTAAAACTGGGCTTTGGCCCCCTGCACCCACAGCCTGGGGAGCCCCACCCAGGTGCTAACAGTCATGACATAGTGTCACAGTGCTGCACGGGACACAGTACCTGGTGCTGCATGGCCCAGGACTCACCCAGCTCTGGCCGGCGTGGGTAGCTCACATTGTCATCAGCCCCCCAATCCTCTGAGGAGGAGGCCACACCCATCCCGCTGTCATCCCTAATGTAACTTCATTCCTGTGGCCTCACCCGACAGTTTTGGGCTCCCCCAGGAGCAGGCTCTGCCTCAGACTACCCCTCCCCATCCCCCACCCCCACTGCACCCTGCGGCTCTCAGTGGGCAGGGCTCTCACCTTCACTGCAGCGGGGCCACAGGCGCACCCGAGCAGTGGAAGTGCACGTTCTGCCACTTGCCATCACGGCGGTGCCACACGCGGGTCTCCTCAGACTGACTGGTGCGGGGCCGGCCCTGGCCGTCGATGTACTGCGTGAGCCGGATATAGGCGATGCAGGCGGCGTCCTCCCCGATGACGTGTACGTGTGGGTTCAGGATGGTCGTGTGGATCGGCTTGCTGTTCTTTGCCAGCACTGTGGATGGGGGGCACAGTGGGGGCTTGGGCACTGCGGCCACCCCATGTGCCCACCCATACCCACACCAGCTTGATCCTTCCTGGGCCTGGATCTCCCTTCAGGAGAGCTTGGCTCTCCTGGGAGCAGCACGGCCCCCCCACCAACAAGAGTGTAATTTTAGGGGCTGGGTATGGCCTGAGGGGATAGCCACAGGGGTTGCCAGCCAGGGCTCTGCCAACCCTGGGCACATAGGGGACAAGGCTACCATATCTATCACTCACGGTTCTCAAAGTAGAATCTGTGGAAGTCCATCCCTTCAACCAGGTTGCCCAGAGCTTCAGGCTCAAATGAGGTCAGACCTGGGTCACAGATTTTCCTGGGGGACAAATACAAGTAAGGAGGGGTCCTTACACACCCCCAACTCAAAGCAGGGCCCCTCAGGGTCCTTCATCCTTATCCTGCACAGCCTCCCAGTCTTGGGGACTCACGCGTAGGCCTCAAAGTCACCATTGTTGACAGCTTCGATGAGCTGCTCCGTGGTCTTGATGATCTCCTGTTTCCGGGCTGTGGAGAGATAGGGCCAGGCCTTGTGACCACTGGGCACCGCTGCTCCCACCCCTGGACACCCCTAACACAGCCCAGGTAGGGCCCTAGGAGCAGGAGCTGTAGGTAGCATCTGCCCCGCCTCACCTCCAGGAGGGACCTGCTCAGGCCCTGGCACCTGGGGCCCAAATTGTTCAGTTCAGGGCACCCCCACCATGGTCTCCAAGGGCTTCTTCATTTTCAAGTGCAACAGCTTCTATCTTATTTTTCTTAAATAAAATGTTTTTAAATGGCAAATATACTCCATCCATATTACATAATGCTTGAAAAATGCAGAAAGGGGAAAAAAGACCTGACCACAATTCCACCCTGAGGTCACCTTCCTGCCCTCACAAGGGCTGTGCCCCTAGGCCCACCAGGCCTCAGCCCTGGGCTTCCCTCAGCTTGGACACCAGGACCAGACTCCTGGCTCCATCCTCCCATTGTGCTTTGCTCACTTAGTACTTCCTTCACCCCGCAACCATGTGGTGGGGGCATGAAGTAAGGAAGACCCTGGCCCGAGCAGGCAAGGTCACACAGAGACCCGTGGAGAAGAAAGCAGGGAGTGGGCGGCATGAGTGACGGCTGCAGTCCGGGGCAAAGGCTGAGGGATCACATGGCCTAGGGGTCCCAGGAGGCAGAAAGAGCAAATGCAGAGCCTCATGTCACCCCCTTCTCTGCCGGCCCCACCAGCTTGCAGCCCAGGTCCACAGCTGACCCTGCAAATGCCCCAGCCTGCCCACCTGCCTCGACATCCAGATGCCTGGCACCAGGCCTTCTGGCCTCCAGGACTCCTGCCAGCAGCCCCCTTTGCTGCTTTAACCACAGTTGATTTTCATTGTAAAATATTTTAAACATAGGGAATAAGCAAAGAGAATAATAAAACTCACACCTTGCTGACTCAAATCTTAATATTTTTCATATCCACTTGAGACAGTTTTTAAAGAAATGGAGCATTACAGGTGTTGCTGGAGAGGCCTGTGTTTCACTCCATCTCCCCAGAGACAAGCAGTGCCCTGAGTTAGGTACTTAGATGTATCCACACGCACACATATGCTCGTGCACACGCATCTATACACACTAGTCACAGTGGCTTCTTTCAGTAACTCGCCGTGGTGAAAACGTAGAGCCAGAGGTATGCTGGGGGCAGGCTCTGGGACCCTCCCCATGAGCCTCCCTGCCAGTCCTTCCCCCCCAGGAAGACCCTGTGATCAGCATGTCCACTCTTAAGCTGTGAGTGCTGTCTTGAAGGGCTTGCTTCCCCCGGCTGTGGGTTAAATTCCCAGAGAGATCACTGGCCTCAACCTGTGTGTGCTTCATTCTGAGTAATGCCCTAGGGCAGGACTGCCTGTCCCTCTCCCACCAGCACCTCCAGGCCCTCTGAGAGGTCACCCTAACCAGGTGGCCGGTGGAGAAGAGGCTGTGTGCCCAGCTGTGTCCATGCATGGGCTGAGTGTGAGGGGAGAATGCCTGTGTCTGCCTGAGAATACCTGTGCTGCACCATTCTGGAGCTCCACAGCCCCTGCTGCATGGAAGCCCAATGGCACCTCTGAGCAGCTGGGTGCACAAATCAATGCAAGTATGCTTGTGCATGGTTGCACACATGTGTATGTGCCTGAGCACACATGCATGTGAGTGCTTGTGTGTGCCTGTTGTGTGGGTGCTAGTGCATTTGCATTCCTAGACTGTCCCTTGAAAAGCCCTCTCTCCCAGCCTGGCTGCACTTCTGCCATCATCCTGTTTCTGTTTCTTGCCCAACCTTGTGTCCAGACCAGTCACGGTTTGCTCTCAGGACAGTCTTGCTGCAGAAGCTCTGCCCCCCACACCTGGCTGCCCCTGGAAAACTGGCCTCTAGGAAGGTAGACAGAAGGTTCCAAAAGCCACTTCCCTAAGGCTACTATGAGTCCTGCTCAGCTTGGGGAGAACACCTGGGCTCTGTCCCAACACATGAATGCCATTCTGTCCTGGCCCTTTGAACCCTGGGGCAGCAGCATGTGACAGTTCAGGTCCCATCCCACCCACATTGCTGAGTTCCTGCCTCTTTTCCACCCTCTGCCTGACATCTGCTCTCCCTTGGAACCACACGCCCCCTTTTACCTGTCCCTTTTTAGAGGTGGCTCCAAGCTTCAGGCCTGACCTCTCCTCTACCCAAGCTAGTCCTCTGCCAGCCCCAGAGCTCTGCCCTAATCACATCAAGGAACGGAGAAGTCTGAGGCATCCACGTGTCCCCAACACCCCCTAAACACCCCCTGATGCTTGTTAATCCCCCTTTTCAACAGACAGAGCTGACCCTCCCCCTCCCCAGAGCTTGGGCAACACAGCAGCAGCAGCTGGAACTGAGTGACTTTGTTTTGTTTCCAGTCTACTTTGATTCTGCAGTCACCTTATACCTGTGGTAAGTGAAACGAATCTTCCATTTAATGAAGTGCTTTTAAACAAACTGCAATTTAAAAAACGAGAGTCAGCATAAAGAGAAAGACTCAAGTAAACAGAAGAAGAGGTGTGTAACCACAGCGTGCTGGTGTTTGGGAAGCTGGTCCCACTCCACAGATAGGGAAGCTGAGGCTGCCCCGCATGGGGCCCAGATGGCTCCCAACCTGCTGAGTGGCTGCTGCCCAGACCCCAGCTGGACACAGCCCCAACTCTGTCTCCCAAAATAGCACACAGGCATTTCTGTGTCCTCAGTATCGGGGCCTGTGAAGGACACACTACATGGAAGGGGGAGCATGAAGGGTCATCTTGATGGTAAAGGTTGCTAGCTGAGGACAAGCTGCCCCTGGCAACTCCAGGGACAAAGCTGAGGTGGTAGACAGGGGCTGGCCTGGGAGTGTGTGCCCATGCTGGGGGCCTCAGGGCCATGTGGTTCCGCCAAGCCTGCCAGGTACCCAGAGGCGAGCCCTTGCCTCATGCTGCTTCTGGCTCTCCCAGGAAGGGCCTATAGGCCCAAGGCTGCCCAATGTGTCTAGGTGGGGCTAGAGCAGGTTCTGACCCTGGCCTGGACTTCAGGCATCCCAGGCTGCTCCCAACCCCTGTCCCTAAGAGCCAGAGGTGACTGCGGGAGGGAAGGCAGCTGCCCAGGGATCAGCCTGGATTGTACATAATCCCCGATTAGAGAGCAAGGCCTGGGGCGTGGGGAGCCCTGGGGTGGGGAGGAGTCTGGGTCTGAGGTGGGCCACCTGGCCTATTTACACAGCTAGTGGGCACCTTCCTGAGAAATGAGGGACCTACCACTGGCCTACAGGATGGCCAGGAGCCAGGCATGGCATTGTCTCTGGACCCTTCTTCTCCCTGACTTCCACAGGATGTCCTGCCCAGCCCTAGGCCAGCCTGTTGAAGCTCCTTCCTGTGCCCCACCTCCCAGGCAAGCTCAGGACAGACCCTGAAGAGGCTGATCTGTACTGTGGCTCTTAAGGGTGAGCCTGGTCTATTGCCCCCTGACCCAGATATTCAGTGCCCACCATAAGCCCTGTCCTTAGAGCATCCACCCTAGGCTACTGCACAGACCTCTAGGGCAGGTCATAGCCTGGGGCTAGGGTCACAAAGACATAATGAGGTGATGTTCCAGGCTAGCCCCCTTGGACACACTTCTCTACTTCTGCAAGGGCAGCAAGGCCACTTAAAATCAGACGAAATGATGAAGAAATTGGGGGGCAGGTTCTGACCACTGCCAGAGGCTACACCTCAGCCATACAGCATCCCCTCCTGCTCCTCCCACCACTAAGGCACCCCACCCCATCACCATCAAGAACCTGGTCTCTCACTTCAGTTACTCACCTCTGATGCCCTCACCCCACCCTGCTGTGTTCCTCAGGCTGACTACAGAATGCTCTGGGGGATTAGTGCCCTCCTGGGCCACCTGGGGTGGACCAGTGCCCCTTTGAGCCTGCAGACTGTGTACCCCGGCACCCTCAGGCCACAGCTTCTGTGACTTCCCTCTCCCAGCCCTTGCCGTAGCAGCTGCAGCAGACTCCCAGGCCTGGCCTGCAGAGGGGATTGAGGTGGGTAACCTCACCTGCCACCCGGGTACTCACCCAGCCACTGCCCTGCCATGCCGAGCCCCTGGGCTGGCAGCCTCTTCTCTGAGAGCATCTCAGCGCCACCCCCCAGCCCAGTGTCTCCCCGCAGGTGGGGGTGGCGATGGTTGTAGCCCTGGGATGTCATCCATCCCTGTAAGCGATACTGGCAAGCGGTTGGCAGACAGGCTGGGGAGGCAGCCAGCCCGCCCCTCCCTGCCCAGAGGCTGCCCAGCCCACAACTGCCTCTACCGCCTGCCCAAGCCTGAGCTCTGACTGCTTCTAGTCTGTACCTCCCATTACCCCAGTCTACTCCCCCATGATGGGACTTGGGCCCTCAGGTCTTGACTGTTTCCTTTCCATTGCTGGCCTGGAAGGTCCATCCCAACCTGAGTTGATACCTCACCTTGTGCGGTGTTCCAGGCCCTGCCAACGGCTGTACCCTCCACTTCAGGCCTGTGCACGCACCCCCTCCCCTCCTGCCAATGCTCCAGGTCAGCTACAAACCCGCAGCTTCAGGTGCTTTTCCTACACGCAGGCATCCATACATGCGCACACTGCATAACCGCAATCTCCATGTGCTGAGACCCAGCGGCATCTTTACCTGCACCAGGGCCATTCCTGGTGACTGGGCAGAGCAGCCTGTGCCCTGCCTCCCCCACAGGCCTACCCTTCCCAGAGCAAGCCTGGCTGTGAGCCACAGCCCAGGACTCATGCCCTGGGAGCCTCTCTAAGCAGCTGCCACCAGGGCCACTCAAGGTGCTACTTACACGGGGCAGGCAGGGGCCCGGGGAGAGTCGGAGATGGGCAGGGCAGGGGCCCCACAGTTGGGGGGCCCTCAGCTTCTGGGGTCCCTGAGCCCCTCCTCACCGAATTCAGGATGTCAGTGATCCTGGGGGCTGGGGTGGAACACATGAGATGTGAACCCAAGACAGACATGAGGGACACAGAACAGAAACCCATGAGCTGACAGCCAAGCCGGAGAGTAGGTGGGGGTCAGAGGGGGACGTGGGGACAGTGGGGAGGTGGGGGAAAGCAGATATGGGGATACAGAGGATAGTGTGGGGGGACAGGAGGGGACATGGGGGACAGAGAAGGCCATGGGGACAGAGGGTGATATTGGGGACAGAAGACACCATGGAGAACAGAGGGGGCCATGGGAGACATGGCACAACATGTCTTAGAGACAGAGGACAACATGGGGGGACAGCTGGAGCTGTTGGGGATAAAGGGGACAGTGGGG
Source organism: Loris lydekkerianus (assembly GCA_963574355.1). Taxonomy (NCBI): domain Eukaryota; kingdom Metazoa; phylum Chordata; class Mammalia; order Primates; family Lorisidae; genus Loris; species Loris lydekkerianus. Next base: position 102 of record CAUYPK010171957.1, on the reverse strand, counting down.
GACAGAGGGGACTCTGGAGGACAGAAGGGGTCTGGAGGATAAAGGGGGCTGTTGGAGAAGAGGGGCTGTTGGACAGAGGGTGATGATGGGTCAGGGGGGCTG
>CAUYPK010171951.1:0-77321 GCA_963574355.1 Loris lydekkerianus | reverse complement strand
CCCTTCGTGAGGTGTTTCCTGATACACGCTGGCGTTTTGAGGGCACCACAGCCCGAGCAATAGGAGGAGGAGGAGGAACACATGCTAGGTAACTGTACGTCTTGTCAGAATAATCCCGTTGAAAGTCATAGTCCAAGTCAAAAGAGGAGCTGAGTAGAGGGGACAGAGAAGGGTGTTCTGGTACTGACCCATACATCTCCGCTGCAGATCTTTTCACACCTGCTTTTCCTGGATTCACTTTTGGCTCTGCAGCCAGATTAATATCTAAAACTTGGCTAGCAACCACTCTGTCATCCTCTTGTGCTGCAGCAGCCCGGGCATTTCTCTCATTAACATACTGAACAAAGGCAAAGTCCTTGTGAACAGAGCAGCCCACAATTTTGCCATATTTCGAGAAAATTGCTTCCACCTCAGACTTCTTCACCACAAGAGTGATGAGATTCCCAATGAATACACAGGAGTTCATGGAGCGAGGGTCTGTCTTATTGGCAACATTGCTAGCCATTGCGTTTGATGATAAGGTTCTTCACAAAGCAAAATAATGTAGCTGAAGATCAAAACAATCTCACAGGAGGGGGGAGGGAGAAGAGATTCGATTCTGAGTCTCCTACTCACAGATTCTACGTGAAGAAGCCAAGTACTGCTCGAGGTCAACAACACGGCCGCAATTGCTCTGTCTTCATCTCTTCACCAATTTCTGTTCTTTCTAAAGTGCCCAGCATGTAGTATTCTGTTACAACGGGATTAAAAGACTGAGACAACCCATGATGATGGGTTGGAACACTCACTATTGCAAGAGTCCAATTCTTCCCAAGCTGATCTATACATTCAAAGCTATTGCAGTAAAGATTCCATTGTCTTGTGTAAAATGACAAGCCAATTCTAAAATTTAGACATACAAAGATACAAGTAGTCAAGACAACTTGAAGAAGTAGGACATGATGGGGTGATTTCCTCTTGTCAAAGCTACAATGATTAAGACAGAGCGGGTATTGGTGTGTGGATAAGCAAATAGTCCAATGGAATAAATCAGAGAGCTGAGAAATAGTCACATCACTGTGTGGACAATCAGTGCAAAAGGAAAGAAAAGATTCTGCAGGATATGGAGAAAGATGGGTATTTTAAATATCCATATGGAAAAATAATGAAAAGACCTCTATCTCCCACCTTGCCAGTTCGGGGGTACATTTAGGTTCAACTGTGAAGACAAAACAAAGTTCATAGAAGAGAATATAAAGTATCTCACAACCTTGTCACAGGCAAGTATTTCTTTAGAAGGATGCATGTACACACTGGTGATTAACCATAAAGGAAAATGTTAAACATTTTACTACTTTATAATTAAATGTTTTATGTTTATCAGAACAAACTATTGAGAGAGTAAAAGGCCACAGAGTCTGAGAAAATATTTGTAACTCATAAAACTGAAAAATATAAAGAATTCAAAAGGTAACCCAATAGAAAGATGGATAAGAGATTCAGATGGATACTTCACAAAAAAAAAAAGATATTCACATGACCAAAATTATACCCATCATGGAAATGCAAATTAAAACTAGGATGAAATACAACTACAGGGCGGCGCCTGTGGCCCAGTGCCAGCCCCATATACCGAGGGTGGCGTGTTCGAACACAGCCCCAGCCAAACTGCAACAAAAAAATAGCTGACCATTGTGGCAGGCACCTGTAGTTCCAGCTACTCAGGAGGCTGAGGCAAGAGAATCGCCTAAGCCCAAGAGCTGGAGGTTGCTGTGAACTGTGATGCCACAGCACTCTACCAAGGGCAACAAAGTGAGACTCTGTCTCTAAAAAAAAAAAGAAAGAAAGAAAAGAAAAAGAAAGAAATACAACTACATACCCACCAAAATACCTAAGATTAAAAAACAAAACAACAACAACAACAAAAATCCAGACAACACCAGGTATTGGCAAGAGTGTATACAACTGAACATCTCACACACTGCTGGTAAAAGTTTAAAAGTTGGGCCAATTGGTTTGGAACACAGTTTGGCATTATCTACTAAAGTTGAATATACATCTTTCCTTTGACATAGGAATTTCATTCTTAGGTATATACCCCCCAAAGTGTACATACGTACACCAATAAATATGGAAAAATTACATTCATAGCCTCATTGATCACAGTTGTCTCCAAAAGGAAAATACCCAAATATATAGCAACAGACAATGGTATTAAAAAATAGTGCTACATTCATAGAATGGAGTGCTACACAGCAATGAAAACAGGCTACAGCTAAAAGCAACAAAATGCATGAATCTCACAACTTCAACAATAAGCAAAAGAATTTAGACAGTATACACACCCACACTCACACACACACCCACACACTATATGATTTCATTTGCATAAACAACTAGACCAGCAGTTCTCAACCTGTGGGTCACAACCCACAGGAACTGTATTAAAGGCTGGCAGCATTCGGAAGGTTGAGAACCACTGAACTGGACTATGGTGTTAATGAATACAGGTGTAAAGAAAAGTAAGGAGAAAGCCTGGATGCGGTGGCTCACGCTTATAATCCTAGCACTCTGGAAGGCTAAGGTGGGTGGATCGCCTGAATTTGACACCAACCTGAGCAAGAGTGAGACCCCATCTCTGAAAAATAGATGGGCTTGTGGCACACACCTGTAGTCCCCACTACTCAGGAGGCTGAGGCAAGAGGGTCACTTAAGCCCAAGAGTTTGAGGTTGCTGTGAGATAAGATGCCACAGCACTCTGCCCATGTATCAAAAAAACAAAAACAAAAACAAAAAAACACAGAAGCTATTACTATAAAGTTCAGGATAGTGACCCCCTAGAGGAAGTTAAAAGATGAGGGAAAAGGGCATTCCTAGGAAAGGCACTGGATACTTCTGGAGTGCTGAGAGCATATTATGACTTAATCCACCTGGTGCTTCCAATCTAAAGGTGTTCCCTTTATAATCACTCCTTCAGCTGCACAATCTTATGTTGTGAAATCTTCTGTATGGATGTTCTCAAAATGAAAAATGTCTTTTAAAATGAGAAATAAAGAATACCATTATAAAAAGTGCTTATAAAAGCGAATCTTCAAGATTAACAGAGTTGGTTTTTGTAATGTAAGTTCTAAAAATGTAAAATTCCATTACTCAAATTTAAAAAGCACACACATGGTGTATGGGTTCAGCAGCAGTTGAAGTTCAACACTCAGTTGAAGAGAGAACTAGTGGAATATAAGAACATCCAGAGAATGTATCCATAATGCAGCAGACAAAATGGTAAATATGAAGTAGAGATTAAGGGACAAGAGAGGATTCAATGATAGCATCTAATATGCTCCTGGAATCCCTGGAGAAAGAAATGGTGAGGGTTGATTTAGGAATGGTTACATGAGAATAATGTACTATATATGTTAAGAGAATTTTCTGGAACTGATAAAAAATATAAAGCACACAGATCAAGAAAGCACATTATCCTACATCTAGACATCTTAATAATAAAATTGAAGAATGTCACCAATGAAGAAAATACATTCCAAGGACCCAGAGAGAAAGGACAATCGCAAAGAAAGGCACGTAGACTTCTGAACACTCGCAATAAGACCACCAGCATCCAAGATAGCCTCCCGGGACCTTTATCTCCTGCTATCTGTGCCTTTGTGTAGTCCCTCCTGCACTGCACAGGATCAGTCCTGTGTGGCCAAAAAAGAGTACTGAGAGAGATATAATATATGCCTCCCAAGGCCAGGTCATAAAAGGCATTAATACCTCTACCCAAGTTTTTTTGGATTGAAAATTCTGGAGGAAGTCAACCACCATGCCACAGGGACACTCTAGAAAACCTGTGAAAAAGTCCTCTGAGAGGAACTGTGGCCTCTACCCAACAGCCATGTAAATGAGGCAAGCTGGAGGCAGCGCTTCCACTGCAATATCTAGATGGCTGAAGCCGCAGCCAACATCTGACTGCAATCTCAATATTAATGACAAGATGGAACAGACCAGCCAAGCCACTCCTGAATTCCTGATCCACAGAAACCATAGGGAAAAAGAAATCATTGTTGTGGTAAGCCATCAGTTTTGGTGTAATTTGTCATGCAGCAATAGATAATCAATTCACTGGAAAAATATCTACAAAGCATTGAGAGGAAATAGATGTCAACTGTGAATTTTGTACTGAGCAAATCTATTTCTTATGCCAGGTGATAAAGGTCACTGGAGGCTATCTTGGAGGCTGGTGGTCATGCTGCTATTGTTCAGAAGTCTGTATGTCTTTCTTTATAAGTGATTTCTCCTTTATAAGTGATTTCTCCTTTCTCTTTGGGCCCTTGGAAGATATTTTCTTTTTTGGTGATATTCTTCAATTATACTATTAAGATAATCTGAAAGCAAAATAAAACAATTTCAAGATAAACATAAATGGAAGGAATTTAACAGCAAAAAATCTGCTCTCAAGGAATTTCTAAAGTATGTGCTACAAGAAGAAGGAAAATGATGCCAGAGGAACAGTCCAGTATGCAAGAAGAAATGGTGAATACATGGGATGATAAATGTTTGGGTAAATCTAAACGAACTTTGTCTATAGAAACAACATCTAGGCTCGGCGCTTGTGGCTCATACACCCAGGCTGGAGGGTTCGAACCCGGCTACGGCTAGCTAAAACAGCAATGAAAATTGCAACAAGAAATAGCCGGGCTTTGTGGTGGGCACCTGTATTCCCAGCTACTCAGGAGGCTGAGGCAAGAGAATCATTTAACAGTTTGAGGTTGCTGTGTGCTGTGATGCCACAGCACTCTACTGAGGGCGACAAAATGACACTCTGTCTCCAAAAAAAAAAAAAAGAGAGAAATAAAAAAAGAATTTGGGCTCAGTGCCTGTAGCTCAAGCGGCTAAGGCGCCAGCCAAATACACCTGAGCTGGAGGGTTCAAATCCAGCCCAGTTCACCAAACAACAATGACAGCTGCAACTAAAAAATAGCTGGGCGTTGTGGTGGGTGCCTGTAGTCCCAGCTACTTGGGAGGTGGAGGCAGGAGAATCACTTGAGCCCAGGAGTTGGAGGTTGCTGTGAGCTGTGATGCTACAGCACTCTATGTAGGGCAACAGCTTGAGGCTCTCTCTCAAAAAACAACAACAACAACAACAACCAAAAAAAAAAAAAAAAAAAAAAAACCCAGCATCTAATTTGAGAGGCTAAAGAGAACTAAAATAATAATACTAAGTTGGAAATGAATCACTGGAATTAAAGTATTCTAAAGTCTTTTTATTGCCTTGAAAATGATTAGACACTGTCTAATTATTAACTTAAATATGCAGCTAACAGCTCAAGGGGCAATATTAATAAACGAATAGAACAGGCCAAGCAAGATGGCTCATACCTAATACTAGCACTCCAGGAGGCAGAGGCAGGAGGATTGCTTGCATTCAGGAGTTTGAGATAAGCCTGAGCAGGAGTGAAACCCATCTCTACTAAAAACAAAAAAAAATTATCTGGGTGTGGTGGTGCATGCCTGTAGTCTCCCCTACTCAGGAGGCTGAGGCAGGAGGATCGCTTGAGCCCAAGAGTTGGAAGTTGCACTAAGCTATGATGGCACCACTGCACTCTAGTCAGGGGAACAGAGTGAGAGTCTATCTTAAAAAAGAAAAAAAAAAAATGGGAATATATAAATTTTTCAAACCAGTATGGAAAAGAGATAAAGAATATTAAAACAAAAATCTCCATTTAAAAAATAAGGCAAGAAAATAGAAAGTAGAAAAAAGAAACAGAAAATTTGGTTTAAATGATAGAAACAAGTCCAAAGACCAAGAATCACAGTACTGTAAGTGCAAAAAGGCTATTCTTACCACCTCAAAGAGCATGTAGTCCCAGCTACGTAGGAGGCTGAGGCAAAAGAATTGCATAAGCCCAAGAGTTTGAAGTTGCTATGAGCTGTGATGCCACAGCACTCTACCCAGGGTGACAGAGAGTGAGAGTCTGTCTAAATAAACAAACAAACAAACAAGATCAAGAACTTATTTGGATTTTATGTGGTAACAAATTATTAGGAAATATATTTCTTTTTGTTTTAAGAAACAGGGTCTCACTTTGTCACCTAGGCTGGAGTGCAGTGGCTTCATCATATCTCACCGCAGCTGCACACTCCTGGGCTCATGTACTCCTCCTGCTCAGCCTTCCATGTAGTTGTGACTACAGGTGTGCATCACCCTGCCCAACTAATTTTATTTCCATTTATTGTAGAGTTGGTGGTCTTGCTTTATTGTTCAGGCTGGTCTTGAACTCCTGGCCTCAAGTGATTCTCTCACCTTGGTCTCCCAAAACACTAGGATTACAGTCATGAGTCACTACACCCAGCCAGAAAACATGTTTTCAAAAAAGACATCATTTACAATAGTAATGACCATCACTGCACTCAAAAAAAGTACACCTGTGAATCAATACAGAAAATGTGCAAAACCCACATCTTATAAAATTATGAATCATAAAACTATGCATACAGTCAAAGAGAGTCATACTATGGCTTGTGCGTGTAAAGGGGTACTGACAGTGTCTGAGAGTGAGACAGAGCCATGCTGGGCGGCAGTAGCCTCTCCTGCCCCGCTCCCCACATGGTGGCAAGATATAGGACCTGCCAAATGAGCCTGTCAGACCATCTGGGTTATGGCATGTGAGTGCTATCTGCAGGTGAGCCAAGTGCTTCCACCATGATCAATTCTCCATCTGCCCCCACCCGCAGGGCAGGGCCACAGCAGTCCTGGGGGCTCTAAGGAGTTGGTAAGCACCTGTCAGAGGGGCAGGTATAGACTCTCCACCATCCCATGCCTTGTTGGCCTGCTGGGCCCATTCCAGTAAGACCAGAAGGGGAAGGGCAAGGAGAGCAGGTAGAGAGAGGGAAGAGGGTAGACACACAGAACACAGCTCTCTGAAGACTAAGGGGGCTAGGGAAGAAATGAGAGGAGGCTGATATTTTTCAGGTGGAACTTTATGATGCTGCATGCTGATGAAGGACACCCCCCTCTGATGTTCTCCTCCCCCCCTATCATGCAGATATGCCCCCACAGACACAAGGTTGTGGCACCTCCAGACAGGGCTTTAGCATGTATGTGGGCCATCCCACCTGCCACCTCCAGGGAGCATCATTGGGTGCTCACTGTGGCCTCCCACTTCTCCAAGTGAGCCAGCAGGGGCAGGGTTGAGGGGGTCTTACCCTCTAGGCTCAGAAAAGAGCCAGTGATGTGGAGGTCAGGACACAGACCCCCTGGAGTACCACAGGTGGGCTAAGGTCCCAGGTCCAGGTCCTGAGTTCAAGTGTGGCTGCTGAAGTCTCTGAAGTGCTCTCTGGCCCTGAAACACCTTCACTCTTGATGCTGAAGTGAAGCCAGTGCTTCCCCACAGATCCACAAAAAATCAAGAATTTGATTCCTCTTATGATACCTCAACCTCAGCCTCAGGAACAGAAGCTAGAAAAATCAGAGACCAGAATAAAGCAGTTTGTCCTGCCCCACCCAACTCACAGAGGTTAGTTGACACTCCACGGACATCGCTGCCCTCAGTGGAATAGCCTCAGAAGCTGGTAATTGGAGAGACATAGCCCCTACCGTGGGTGTCCACCTGGAGACACTGGACAACAGGACGTGGAGAAAATGGAGGGGCAGATGGGGTCCTAGGATCTGGTCTGGGGCTTGAAGCCCAGGCCAGAGAGACCTTTGGCCTCCACAGGCTTCCCTGGGCCCGTGTTTCTGGTTTTCAGGCCCTGGGCAGTCATCCCTTGTATACCACTCAGGATCTGTGCAGCTGTCCCTCTCCCTGGTTACCAGATGGACCCCTGGCATCTCGGGTGTCCACCTGGCCCTGCTCATCCTCTTGAACCCTTCATCCACCTCAGCTGACTGCATAGCCCCACTGAACCTCAGCTGACCATGCATATGTGGGGTCTGTTTGGCATCACAAGGGTTTCCATAGACACTTGGTGTCATGTCAGCCAGCCAGCTGGACTTACACAACAGACTCTGGTGTCTGCCTTCCTCCACAGAGCAAGACAGTCTTCAGGCAGTGTGGCAAGAGGCAGGGCAGCTGAGTACCCCTCCGCTGGATTGTTTCTCCTCCTGTGAGACAGGAGTGTAACATGCGGCTTTTGTAAGGTTATCCCCATGTGGGTTGGCACCCAGCAGGCTCATTCTGCTAGGTGAGTGGCTAAGTGCTGTGGCCAGTATCTGGTAGGACTCTGCGGGGCGAAGAGGGTGTGTATACACCAATACCTGGCACAACACAGCCCCTTCCCACACAGCAGCCGGGGGAGACTCTCTGGGAGGCCCAGATGTTCATCCTTTAGGAGGATGGGAGAAGTGGACTGGGTGGGGTAAGTAGAAGACTAGGTAACCTGAGGTGGCAGAGCACACCAGCCTGTCTTCCCCTGGTCTGTCCCCTGGGCTGGGCCATTCTGTTGGGGTCCCCAGATGGTTCCCTCAGAGGGGAAGTCTCAGACCCCCACGCACACACCGTGCTTGGATTACTTTGGGGAGGGACTGGTCAGAGCCTCCCCCCCCCACACACACACACACAAAGGGCATTTGAGGCGGACAGCCTAGTTCTCCCTCTGTATTAACCAGGACATTTGGGAAGTTTGGGCCACTGGCCAATAGACTTGCTGGCCTAATTCCCCCTCATACCCAGTATGGATACCTCTGTCTGGGAGTTTTCCCCCTCCAAAAGCCCCCCTCCTTGCTCTACCCCTCCCTGGCTCTCCCAGCTTTATGGAGTGCTGCCTGCTCCCTAAACAGTAGAGCACTCAGCGGGGGTGGGCAGTAGGGCAGAGGGTGTGGCCCCTGCTAATAAGGCCAGTTCCCATTGTGTCTGCACTGCTCACTACAAACTTAAATACATGCCTGAATGCAAACCGCAGACCAGCTGTCCCACCAGGTCGTAAGACCCCAAACGAGGTGACTACTCTCCTTTGCTGGGGAAGTCTGGGTACAAGTTAGGCTAAGGCTTCAATGCTCCCCGCCCACCGGACCTTCCCACCAGGACTCTGTCCCTCCTTCATTAGAACTCCACATGTTGTCAGTGCTTAATAAGTGCTGGGCATGGTGGATGGAGGATGGTCTCCCTGTGACTTTCAGAAGGGCTGGAGCAGAGCCCTTGCCCCAGGAACATGGATAAAGAGAGCATGACAGGGCCCCTTCACCACCCCAGCTGTGGCCTGGACACCCCCTCATGCCCTTGTGAGAGCTACAAGACAGAGGCCTTTATTGCCAGTGCAAAACAGCCCCTCACCCACCAGCCTTGCAGGCCGGCTGGGTCTCAAATCCCCACCTCTCCTCAGTAGCTTAATGACCAAAACAGACACTTTGGGTAAAAAACAGATGCTTTGACTCTGTGGCCAGGACCTGACCCAAGAACAGATCACATGGTGTTCTGATCCATCTCTGAGGCTGATGAGTCAGCTAGGGTGGCCTGGAACCTGGGACAGCCAGATAAGGAGGGAGCCCAGCCAGGGACAGCAAGGTGGGAATGTGTCCCGGTGGCCACAGCAGCCACCTGACCTTCTGCAACTGCTAGACTGGGCAGTCACTGATGAGGGCACAAAACCTAGGTATATGGGCAGCAGGTGGGCAGTCATCCCTGTTTGTAGGGGGTGGGGAGAGAGAAGAAAGGGTGGTGCCTCATGCTCCCACACAGGAGGTGACCCCAGTGCTAAACTGGGGACAAATGGGTCCGTGTTCTCACGCCCCACCCTTGCCCCAGCCTGGCCCATAAGTACACGTGTGCACCTGTAAGCCAGACAGCGCATCTGCTCAGGATTGCAGCCACAGCTCAAAGCCCACCCCTGGGACAGCTGTGGACCACAGTACCCTGGGAACTACTCTTGTTCCTTCCCTTGTCCAATAGCTTTGCTGAGGCTCCTGCCCTAGCCCTGGGACAGTCTTGGAAGGCCCAAGGTCCTGTGGGAGCTGGAGGGGCAGCAGCAGGGAGCTTGTGCTATATCCCACAGAGACCAGCCCCTATGGACTCCAGGTCTGAGGATCCCACCCACCCAGCTCAGTGGGAGAGGCAGGAGTTGCCTGGGGATACCCAGGACTCCTCCTCAATCTCTGGACTCCCTCCTCCCCAGTCTCCCTTCTCCTCAGGATTCCTCCTCCTCCCCTTGCCTAAGGCCCACCTCCCCCAGGCCCCAGGCCCTCCTCCTGCTCCAGCTCTGTGAGCTGGAGCTGCCAGCCAAGCTTCTCAGCTCCTAAGTGGGGCTCTTGGTTCTTTACGAGTCTCCCACCCCATAAAAGAGAGAGATCACCGCTGAGCTGTCCAGAACTTCTGCCCGGGTGGTGGGTGGGAGGGGGACTGATCGGAGCATGGGACAACCCCCCCCCAATACGTTACTCTGGGCCCTCCAGCCACCCCGGCCAGTTACAGCGGAATGGGGGGGAAGAGCAGCAACCCTGCTCCCTACACACCCCCTTCCCCCGCTACCACTAGCAAGCGCAGAGCCCCCTTCTGAGGGTTGCAGAGATGAGGGGATTACACAGGCTCGGGCCCCTCCCAGGACACGCAGAGGGCTCAGGCGGGGTTGACAACAAATGCCTCCTGATTAATAAAAAGTTTGATGAAAATTTCATATGTTGACTCGGATCCTAAACATTTTCCAGGAACATCTGGCAGAGACCGGAGCCGCCTGTTTATGTTCACAATGAGAACATTTTTTCCGAGGCCGTCGGTCCGCAGCGATTGTCTCCTAGGGAAGCGCAGGGGACTCACGGCCCTGAAGCGGGAGTGAGAGGGGGGGAGAGGCTCGTGGCTGTCGCCCACCGGACCCGGCCCAAGCCTCAGCCTCTCACCCGCGCTGTGGAAAAGGGACCCCGCCCCAGCGCGGGAAAAGGAGCCAGAAGCCGGGCCCCCGCCAGAGGTGGGGGAAGCCCAGGGGCAAATCCTCGCCGCGCCCAAAGGGAGGGACCTAGGACAGGATCTTCCCACCCCCACCGCCACCCCACCCCCACCCCTCCCTCCTGCCGATCCAGGATTCCAAACCTGACCCCACCCCCAACCCTACCAAGGGCCTTCCGGCTTTTGACAGGCCCACGGGTGGGCGTGTTGGCACGCAGTGCTGGGGAGGGGGCTGGGGGACGCCCAGCGGAGGCTCCCAACTCCAGGGGGGTGGGGGCGACTCGTCGGCCCTCCCCGCTGTGGCCCGGTCCAGCCTCACTCCCGCGCGGTGAGCCTGGGGCCTCCAGCGCTCCCTTTGGGCGCACCCAGGTGGTGCCGCAGGCTCCGCTCCGGGATGAGGACCATGCAGCCAGGAACCATGTAAAGAACCCCAAGTGTAGTCCCTGGGTTGAGGCCAGCGGAACCCACGTGAGCCGAGCATCCACCCCTGGGCCGCCGCTGCTGCCGCCCGACCGCGGGGGTCAGGGTTTCCAGGCAGCGGGTGCCAGCTGGGGCGCAGCCCTGCCCCGAGGCTGCACTACGCCACTGTGTGTGGTCCTTGTGGGAGCCGCTAGGTTATTTTTCTTTCTTTTTCCCCTCCTCTTCCTTTTTAATAGAATGCATCGGAGCGGAAGGCATACACTACCTCTGATGTCCTTATAAAAATGTATGCGCACAAACGTGCGTGCGTGAGAGGTTCTGCACCCTGGGTCCCCCTGTAAGGGGGGCAGGGGGTGCCCAACCCAGTGCATCTGAGGCTGGCCCTTGGAGACCCCCTGTAGGGAAGCCATTGGGCCCTCTTGGCGTTGGAAGCCAGGCTGAGCTGGGACCTGTAGATGCCTCCCCCACACCTCTCCCTGGTGCCTCTGCAGAAGCAGGGTGGGGTGCACCATCTTGGGATTCTGGGTGAGGTATCTTGACTGCCCTTGCCCTCCCGGGGGGCCACACTCCAGCACAGATACGGATCTGGACCCAGGGTGGCTCAGGGATGAATCCTGCATCCTATTGGACATTGCTCTGTAGGAGGACCTGCACTCCAGTGGGCAGGAGTCCCCCACCACTAAACTTGCCCCTGGGGTGAGGGACAGGACTCCCTTCCCTCCAGAGGGGCTCCCAGCCACAGCAGGCACGTGTGGGTGGGACACACTGGAAGCACCTGGAAACTTGTTTAGAAGTATAGCCATAAGTTTATGGAGTTCATGCTTTTCCTGCAGAGGTGAGCTCCACTGCCCACCCCATGCACCACACAGGCAGCTTCACCAAATCCTGTGTGGGCAGGTCCAGCCTCAGGAGACCTCCCACCATCACCAACTAAGGGAAGTGACTAGACTTGCCAGACACCCAGGCAATTGTCTCAAGATTCAGGTGCCCACAGCCCAGTTACACAAGGCACAGGTATCTATAGCCCAGGTATCCAAAGTTCAGGTATCCAAGGTTCAGGTCTCTAAGACTTAGATAAAGAAGGCCAGGCATCCACAGCCCAGGTTCCCATGGCCCAGGTGTCCAAGGCCCGGGTATCTAAGGCCCATGTGTCCACGGCCCAGGTGTTGAAGATCCAAGTATCCAAAGCCCATGTGTCCATGATCCAGGTGACCAAGGCCCAGGTGTCCACAGCCCAAGTATCCAAGCCCCAAGTGTCTGCAGACAAGTATACAAGGTGCAGATATACAAGGCCCAGGTGTCTGCAGACAAGTATACAAGGTACAGATATACAAGGCCCAGGTGTCCAAGGCCCAGGTGTGCACGGTGCAAAGAATGGGCTCCACCAGGCAGAGGGTCCCAGGCTGGTTCTTCAGGAGGCCTGCTTATCAGGTGTTGCTGCCTGCCGCTGGCTGCTATCTCCCTGAGAGCCCCATCCTTCCGCCAGCACCGATAGGGCCTCCTCTTCTCACCCAGCCACTGATAGCATTATCCGCCAGACCCATGCCCTCGCCTGCTAGCGTGACCCCACACACCCAGGAGCCTGGGAAGGCTCATGCAGGAGGCCCTAAGACCTGAAATACCCCCACACCACTCTCCTCTCCACTGAAGGTCCCTGCCACACAGAGGAGGGGGCTGGGTGAAACAAGGGTCTCAGGGGTCCTGTCTAGAGCTGCCCTGCAGCCTCTCTCTAGCCAGTGGAATCAGGAGCCAGTTTCTCTCTTAGAGCTCACTTTCCTCCAGCCGCAGACCCTCACTCACTCAGGGCCAGCCACCTGCTGGAGAGATGTCTCCCCAGAGCCCCCACTCAGGAATGGCCTTTGCCAGCCAGAACCTTCAGCTCTTCTGCCCAATTGCAGCCCCTGCAGTCCCACTCAGGTCAGACCCTACTGGACCCATCCTGAGGGAGAAGGTGACCCAGGTTCCAAACTCCTTCCACTGCTCTCAGGCTGTATTCCCCAGGAGCTAGGACTGTCACCAGTCAAGAATCCCTACTTTGGCCCCTGACCTGGCAGCATCTGTCATGTGTCCACAATACAGGGTCTGGGAAGAGCTTCCCAAACATCAGCAGCAGGACTCAGAAGACATGAGGTTGTCTGTAGGAGACTTCAGTTTGCCTGGGGTCACGGGTGGCCCGTGGGACCCACAGAAGAAGGCAAATGGGCATCTGTAGCCTCTGAGGCTAAATCACAGAAGTGTCACACCTTCAGCTTTCCTCTTGTAACAGCCACCATGCTGTTAGGACACTCAAGCCATACTGAGGAGAGACCAACATGTGGAAAAACTGAGGCCCCTGGCCAAGAGCCAGCCCCAACACAGCAATCTCATTTTATGGGTTGACCCACCCCAAGATAGCACCAAGCCAGACTGTATGCTGTCCCCAAATCCTGATCCACAATGACCACAAAGGTAGCAAACCAGTATTGATCACTGGTGAGAGACTGGTTCAGTCACTCGTTTGGGGTAGTTTATTTTGCAGTCAGAACACTTAAAGTCCTCTGATGGGTGATTTTCTGGGTGCCAGTGGGTGATATCTGCCACTTCATTGAGGGAGGGGGCTTCCCTAGGCCCACTAAGGCACATGGGCACACACATGTGCACAAAGACATTGATGGTTGTCTCAGAAAATGTTCTGGAGCTTAGGGCTACATGTCATGCCCATGTGCACTCTGGGGCAGCCATAAGGACTGACCATCCATTCACACCCAGGCCGGGGGAGAGAGGGGGAGTTCCCTGTTTCCACAGCAGAGAGAAGGTTGGACACAGACCCATACCCATGTTTAGATCAAGGAGGGGCCCATGAAGTCGGGAGGCTAGGAACCCCAGCCCTGTGCCCCACAAAAGCATGTGCTACCCTGATCAGGAGTTCTTGAGCCAAAGAAATAGGGTTCAGGGGCCATCTGTGAAGTTTTCTGGGGAGTCCTCAACCCACCATGAGTGCACAAGCATGGGTGGAAAGCCCACTTGTCCTGAGGGGTCCTCTGTGGGGAGGCTGCATGTCCATCCCTGCCCAGAGTTGGGAACACCGAAGGAGCAGAAGTGCTCTCTCCTCAGCCCCCTCAGCGTTATCACTCACAGATGGGGAAACTGAGACTTAGAGAATTGGTAAGTCCCTGGTTTCATACAACTCCCTCAGTTACAGGACTAAATCAAACACACTCCTAGAGTTCTAGAGAGGTGACATCCCTCTGTCCAGGGATACGGTATGTGGCCCTGACTCTGGGCTCTAAGGAGACCAAAAAGGCAGGTCCAACTGGGGCAGATGGAGAAACTTCCCCTGGCTCATCCACAGGAAGAGACTAGATGAGAAGGACAGCTGGCTTCTGCTCAGGAGATGTACACACACACACACACACACACACACACACTCCTGGCTGCTGCATCAGCATGAACTTGGCCTTGGAGTCTGTAGCCTGGGACTTCCCAACCTAGCCTCCTTCCCTTTCCCTGGGGGATGTTGTATGAGAGGTGATGAGATGCTGCCACCAGCAGCTGCACCCCACACCGACCCCAAAGGCCTGAGCACATGTGCAAGAGGCCTAGAGACACCCTGCGTGGGTGCGAGTGGACCCCAGGCCTGATTTACGACAGGGCTCCCGCACATGTGTCAAAGACACCGTGTTAAGCACCAGCATAAAAATAATATATAGGTTACCGCAACGTTTTTACGACCTTCCTCGGCCCTGCCCTGGAATGCTGGGATGGAGCAGGTGAAATAACACACGTTTCGGTGGCTGAGAGAAGACGGGGAGCCTGGCCAAGGAAGCTGCGTCTGGGCCCCAGCCCTGGGGGACCCCATGTCAGGGCATGCAGGGTCAGACCAGGAGAGAGACCCCTGCCTATTCAGTGTCAGGAAAGTTCCTGAGCCTGAGGATCCTCAGCTTTGGTGGGCAGGTGAGTCAACCCACAAGCACATGGTGGGTTGAGGACTCCCCAGAAAACTTTGCAGATGGTCTCTGGAACCTATTTTTCTGGTCATCTGTACTATGACCTGGGGGTGTCCTGTGGGAGGGACACCAGACAAGGTCTCTGTGCACCTGCCCTGTGCTCCAAGGAGGGCCGGATCCCATAGGCTTGCAGCCTCTCCAAGGGCACCCATTGCCAGAAACATTGCAGGGGAACAAGGCCCTCAGATTGGAGACACCCTCTGGCTGCAGCAAGGAAAGTGGATGACAAAGGGCAAAGGGGAGGCTGGGGATGTCCCTAGGAAAGCAATGCTGACGGTATAGCAGACAGCAGTTGCTATGTGACAACCCCATCGCACTGGTTCCTCCAGGGGGTGTCATGCCCTAGATTCTGCCTTCAAGTTGGAAAAACTTTCATTAGGACTGCAGGAGCAAACCCCTTTTCCTCTTTATAGACATGGATACTGAGCCGGGAACAGAGGTCATTCCTTCTTCGAAAAGGAGGCACCTGGCCCTGAGTGTCTGGACACCAATTCTGCCCTACTGTGTGAGCTCCATCCGGCATACTAAGCCCCCTGGACATCATCCACGGGTGGATAATGAGATGGCCACCTGGCCACACAATGACCTTCTGAGATCATCACTCTCCCAGGATCTACAAGGGCTAGAATTTGTATGAAGGCATGAAAATCAGACCCATCCTTGGTCCCATGGAGGAATGGGGTCACCAATGTCCACACCTGGACCATTGACTTCTATGCAACACTAATCCATCTGGCTGGCTACAAGGGAGAACCCAGGCAGAGATTCTAGGTCATGGAACAATTGGCCAAAGTGTGACCACATCATATGAAGGGGTGAGGCCAGACCACTGTCCCCGTCAGGAGCTCCCCAGTCAGGAGCTGTTTCCCTGGACAAAGAGCCCTGTCAGGAGCATGGGTAAGCAAGGCCCCCAGCTTTCAACATAGAGAAATTTTGAGGTGCACAGGAGTACCCCATGACAAGGTGTGACCCTTGCTGTGCATAGAAGGAACAGGCTGGAGATGTGCCTCTTGGGTCCGTCCTCCCCAAGGGACCCAGAGTTGGGTTGGGCTCAGAGGGCATCCCACCCTACAATGCATGGGCACAACAATGCCTACAGCCTTGGTGACAGTAGGCTTTGAAAGTGCAGGGGTGCCATCATCTTCCGTGCTTCCTGACTGCAGAAACTTTATCTCTCAGCCTCAGTTTCCCCCTCTGCCAGGAAGGGGTGTGCTGAGGCGTGCAGGTCCTGGCCCAATAGCCAGAGAAGTGGCCCACTGCCCACTGTGCCTCTCTGCAGACTGGGGGAACTCCTCTGAAGCCCTCCAGGGCTGTCCTGAGAACTGCCAGGCACCAGCCTCTGAAAACCATTAGCCCCCTGCCAGCCCCGCCAGCAAGCAGAATAAATCATCAAGGAGTTGCTTAGAGGTGCGGCCCACATGGAGGGCCTCCTGGGCACAGGTGTCCACACATCCTGCCAGGTTGGGGACTTAGCCCTGCTCACACAGACACCTGGAGGAGGCCGCCCTAAGCACTGAGAGCTGGGGCTGCATCCTTGTGGAGGCTCTGGGTGTGCAGGCGGGATAGAGGCACCCACCCATGGGGAGGCACAGGCTGAACCTAGTCTCCAGGAAAGGGGCTTGGCAGGCCTCCCTTGAAACCCTTCTGTGCATCCCCAGCTCCAGGCCCTGGCAGCCCCTCTGCCTTCCCCTCCACCCCCACCTGCAGGAAAAGAACCTGAGACTCAGGGAGGGAAGGAGACCTTGTTGGGGGGGGGGGGGGTGAGTGCTGAGTGGTCTGACCTGGTTCAGGGACAAATTTTGTCTCTTGGGTGGCCTCCAGTGGGACTAGGGAGAGGGATCCCATGGTGAATTCTTCTGGCACATACTCCGGTCCAGCCTCCCTCTCAAGGGCAGGTTACCCCCTGGCTCTCTAAATCCCCACCCCCACTTCTCCCCAGAGGCAGTGGACACAGACATGTGGGTGGAAACCTCCCCTCACGGAGGGCCTTGCCACTGCCCAGAGACAGGCTCCAGGTCCTGGCGGGGTTCATGTTGGACCCCTAAGGCCATTGCACTCTCCAAGAAATGCAGAGACAGCCACAGCAACACCTCAGGTCCCACTCACTATTCTAGTACCTCCCACCAGGACGGAGGACCCTTGGGCTGAGGGGCCCAAGTGACACAGGGGTTAGTGATGGTGGGGGGGCCTCAGGGTCCCAGCAGAAGGTGGCCCAGCTCCCACTTACTCTGGTCACTCTCTCTCTCTGTTTGTCTCTGATTCTCTTTGTCTCTTTCTGTGACTCTGTCTGATAGGGTCAACCTCTCTTTGTCTATCTCTCTTTTTCTTTCTGTCTCTCTTCTTTCTTTCTTCATCTCTGTCTCTTTCTTTCTGTCTGTCTCTGTCATTATCTCTCTCTGCCTCTTTCTCTCTCTCCGTCTTTCTGTTGCTGTCTCTGTCTCTTGCTCTCCCTATCTCTGTCTCCATCTGGCTCTCTCTCTCAGCCCAGCAAGCACCATGTTGTCAGGAAGCCCAGGGGAGGGTTGGGCACCTGGTGTGTCCCTGTCCAGAGCCCCTTGCAGCAGACAGCACAGACAGCCACTCCTGCCCCACCCAAGTCCAGGTGCACAGGGGCTGGTGGCTGAGCAGCAGCCACAGCAGATTGAGTGGCCATAGGAGGTGCTGGGAAGGCCTGGTCCCACCCAGCCCAGAAGAGAGATTAGGAAGGAATTCCAGGAATTCACAAGGGAGGAGGGGAGCTAACTGCTCTCTTCTCTCAGCCTCTCTGCTATCTCCAGAAGCCAGCACTACATTAGGGACCAGGAAAAACAACTTCCACTGGCTAACAGCTGGCTCTCCTGTCCTCAGGCTCCTCAAAGCCCATCACCTCTGGCAGCCCTTCTTCAGACTTCCACATGCCACCTCCTCCCTATGGCCCTCCTAAATTGGCATCAGAGTGGTGTTCCCTGTGCTATATCTCTGGCACAGGTCCCACCAGCCTCATCACCTGTCCAAGCTCAAGGATAAACCTAGGTCAGTCTCTGGGCCGTTGAGAGGTGTGGTACCCAGACAGCAGGGAGAATTTAGATGTAAAGATGACACAGGACCAGCCACCCAATGACTCCATCTCAGACCAGGCCCCCACTCTTTAAAATCCTGGAGCAGGCTCGGTGCCTATAGCTCAGTGGCTAGGGCACCAGCCACTTACGCTGGAGGTGGCAGGTTCAAATCTGCCCCCAGGCCTGCCAAACAACAAAATAGCCAGGCGTTGTGGTGGGCACCTGTAGTCCCAGCTACTTGGGAGGCTGAGGCAAGAGAATTGCTTAAGCCCAAGAGTTTGAGGTCGCTGTGAGCTTTGATGCCACAGCACTCTACCAAGGGCAACATAGTGAGACTCTGTCTCAAGAATAAATAATAAATAAATAAGTAAAATGCTGGAGCAGTCTGCAAGAGCCTAGCCAGTGACACCAGAAGGCCAGCATTTGGGGGTCTGGGGAGGGCAGTGGGGCCAATAGAATAGGAGACTGGGGTTCAGCGCTCATAGCTTAGTGGTTAGGGCAGCGGCCACATACACCAAGGCAGGCGGGTTCAAACCTGCCCCGGGCCTGCTAAACAACAATGGCAACTGCAACAAAAAAATAGCTGAGCATTGTGGCAGGCACCTGTAGTACCAGCCACTTGGGAGGCTGAGGCAAGCCCTTGGGCTCCCTTAAGCCCAAGTGTTTGAGGTTGCTGTGAGCTGCGGTGCCACGGTACTCTACTGAGGGCAACATAGTGAGACCATCTCAAAAAAAAAAAAAAGAATAGGAGGCCAAACCCCCAAAGTCCATTTGAAGTCTGATGGTTGGCTTACCAAGAAAGGGCCTCAGGGTCTCTAGCTCTTAAGCATGTTTCCCAGGACAGAGAATCCTGAGGCCAGGGGCTGGCTGTGTCCCTGAGCCATCGTGTCCTCACTAGGGATGTGAGCAGTGGTTGGCTGCCTCCCTGCTGGGTCCCAAGTCCATACAAATGAGAAAGAAAGGGAATGCCTAGGAGAAGGGTGCTGGAGTTGGGGGACCTGAGCCCTGAGGCCCCCATGTGGCAAATGAGACTTTCTGAGGCTGATCTCCATAGACCCAGTAGGTACCTCCTTCTCCAGGAAGCCTTACCTGACTCCTCCTCCTCCTCCACTCAGATCTCACCCAGATGTCCAGACACATTTGGGGAATAACACAGGGTCTCCAAGGAGGCACTTGAGAACTCAGGGGATAGGGGCATGTAGGAAGTTGCCACATGTCTGCCCCTCCAGGCCTGGCCCAGTGGCGCTCAAGTGTGGGGGGTTATAGTTGTTCTGTCCTAGCTACCCTCCACCCCAGTTCTTAAACATTCACAGTCAGACATGGAAACAGAGAGGATAAAAAAAGAAAAAAGAGGCCAAGGGCACCAGGTTTATCTCCGGCAGTGTCTTAGATATTCTTCTCCTGAACCTTAGACAACTAAATCTGTCTCTTTGAAGCTGCCCTGGGAGTGAAATTTCTCTTGACCACATCAGATTTTTCCATGGGAGGAGGGGAGTGGGTGGGGCAGGGCAGCACAGCCTTTGTGGCATGGAGCGGATACCCAAGAGCCTGGGAGTGCAGATGCCTGGGCACATGGGGGCCCAGACAAGGTGGTCCATAATGCATGTACTCATGACACACACGTTTACAAGGCACACGGTGCCCTGAGCATGCACTCACAATGCGGGGTATCCACACAATCCTGCTGCCTCAGAGTCCGCAGCTGTGAACACACATGCTCTTCTCTCTGCCTCTAGAGAGGGTAGAAACACACACTCATGCCCATGGAAATGTAAGCAGACAAAGGTTGGAGTGCATACATGTACACCAGCAACCTTGGCCACATGCCTTCTGCTCAAGCTTTGGAGGTGTGTGTATGTGTGGAAGGGGGGAGTCATGATAGCTTAGGAAGAGAGGAAAGAGTTCAGGGCCATATTTCTACAGACAGCGAGGCCCCATAACCCTGTGACTGGCTGGTGACTAAAGAATGGGCACAGCTCTTGGAGTCAGCCACCTTTTCCCTCTATCCATCATGCTATGGGGTTCTCATTTCCATCTGATGGGCCCTTTGCATCATGGGTACACAAAGTCATGCCCTGGATGTGCCACAATATCTGCTGTTAAAAGAAAAAACTACTCATGACATTTGAGAAAGTTGGTAAGGAAATCTTTACCAACAAGGACCATCATGACCATAAATGCAGCAGGGCCCATGGCCACAGGGTTGTGCAGTGGGGCAGAGAGACTGGGCTTAACCCCAAACACCACTCAGGTGAGTTGGGACATTATTGAGCAGGGTGGAGTCTGCAGGTAGGAAGTTACTAATAGGAGATTCTGGATGAGCCAACCCAAGAAGACTCACTGCAGGCAGGCCTGGGTGACCAGACATCTCTTGAGGGAGGGAGGAAAATGAGGAACAGCTGAAATATCATCAGGGTGGTCAGATCCCTAGGTAGGGAGTTCAGGGTAACTGACTTAACAGGGTTCTTGCTGAAACTAGACCCTGCAGAGACAGACGTGCAAGTTTACAAGTCAGGGCAGGGTAAAGCAGAGTTCAGGAGACTGAAATAAATTTGGCCAAGGAGGAACTCTTCATTCCCTCTGTGTTCCTCCAGCACTAACATCCAAGTGGTTGTTTCTGCTGGGGCTATGAGCTGCAGAGTAGACAGTCCCCAACACCCACTGCTTGGCCTGGACTTCCAGGTCTCATCTCCTGGGAGGGGCTCCATGAGCCTGCAGGGATTGCTATCCAGGGCTGCTGGCCTTAGGACCTGCTGGGAGTTGCACTGGGCTTAGGGACCCAGAGTCCACATGCCTCCTCCTCTGGCCCTCCAGAAGCAGGGCTGGCTGCCAGGGAGCCCAAGTGAGAGAACAAACAGTTGTTTGTCTTTGGGCTAAGGTGAGGAGGAAGGGCTCTGCCCACCCCAGAGGCTGGGCCAAACTTTGCCACCCCCACCTCCCCCAGGGCTCTGTCCTTAGCAGGCAGCTTCACTCAGTTCCCTCCCCTCTCCAGACCTCAGTTTCCCCATTGCCTCTGTCTGCTTAGTCATTTGTTCCCTGAGAGGTCACTCATTCATTGACTCTGTCCAGGCCCTGGGGGCTCAGACCTCTGCCCTGCCTTGGGGAGTGGCAGTTAAGAGGGCACTTGAGCAGGAAGCTCCAGGTCAAGCCTGGGATGGAAAGATGTCCAGGGAGCTATCAGCATCCAGGGGCTGCAATCAGGGCTGGGGGGTCAGGGGAGGAGGCTTTCGATATGGGCTTTGCAGTGTGACTAGGAATTCAAAAAGAAAGAAGAGCATTTCAAGACTAAGGGTTCTGCAGGCAGCCTATGCAAAGGCAGGGAGACCAGTGGTTCTGGGGTCCCATGACTGTAGCCTAGGCGCAAGAGAGATGAGAATAGAAGAGCCCTCATCCCTGTCAGATCTGGCCCTCTGACAGAATACAAGAAACAGCCCCCAGGACCTACCTGGAATGTATTCTCCTGAACCAAGAATGCCCAGGGCACTGACACTGGCAGTTCTGGGTGGCTCTCCCCATGGGCCCACAGGCCAGAGTGAGAGGCAGAAGGGCCCGGGCAGTTTTCTGATGGTGGAAGGAAAGTTGGGTTAGAAATACCCTCTCCTCTTCCTCCAAAGCCTTGGCCCCATGGCCAGCACTCCTTTACCCCCCCATACTCAGTTGTGCCTTGCCACAGCCCATGGAGGATGGACAGAGATCTCAGCTCTTATCTGCCAGGGGTCTCAGCCCATCACAGCTTCAAAAGAAGGAAGTCCTGTACTCTGGAGTGGTCATCTGGGGATCACTGAGGACCAGGGGTCCCCCTACGATGGTAGATGGGTCTCTCAGCACTGGGAATATTAGACTTCAGATTTTAGAAGCTGCTTCTTACAGTGGAACTGGAAGGAAATAGAAAGACTCAAAATAGGGCTGAAGTTCCCCCTGCTGGGGAATGTGTGGCCTCTAGTGGGGTCCCTCTCCTTGGGCTAGGCAGATGTGGGGTCTCACCTTAGTCATCAGCTCCACAGGGCCTAAAGGTGGCCACTCCCCAGTGGACCCAGGGCAGCTGAGGCCAGAATGTAAGACAACATCAGGAAAGAGCTTGTGGGGGGGAAGATGCCCCAGAGCAGGGGACATCTGAGTGTGGAGCCCCTGAGCAGGCCAGTTCCTGCCCTAGGGGCGAGGGGTTGTTGAGGCCTCAGACTGACCCCAGTCAGAGCTGTGGCTGCCAGGCTTTGGGAGATGGTGAGGGCAGGGGCTTCCATTCTGTGGTAGGGAGCTGGGGACTGCCTAAACTTGCTTAAGGCCTAAGGCTGTGGCAGGTGTCACTGGTGGCAACGTGTACCAAATCCATTATGCAGCATGCAGCCTATGGTATCTGGTACTAGGCACCAAGGAATTGGGAGGTGAGATACAGAATCACAACCCAGCCCCAAGGCTCCCACTGAAGCTGGGGGAACAGGCCACCACCTTACTAGGCAGGTGGGTCTTAGGAGGGGGAACCTGGATGGGACAGTGTCCCAATTCTGGGTGAGGCACAATTGAGGGTCCCAAAGCCACAAGCCCCAAAGGTGAGAGGATAGAACTGTGGCCAGGCTGTCCCAACCTCATCCAGGCGTTCCCTGGTGGGCCAAGAGGCGGAGGCAGGCTGGCCCTGGAGAGTTCCCTGTGTTGCAGCTGGGGTCAGCCATTCACATAGGTGCCAACCATCCTCTGCACTGTGGGAAATCCCTGATTTCTTTTTGAACTCCTAGTCACCTGGGACTGGCTATAGCAGGCACATGGCCTAGCATAGAGTCAGGGCTCTGTGTCTGGGAGTGCCTCCAAGGTGTATCCTGCAAGTGATTTGCAGCCCTGACTCCTCCAGCCACAGCCCTGCAGCATACCCAGAGTCTCCTCCTTCACCCACCAACTCTAAGGTGGGTGGTGGGAGGTCAGAAAGCCCATGACCACTGGCAGAGAGACCTCGCACATGTGAGCCTCATGGCACCTCTGTTTCCCTACCTGTATCGTGGATGAAAATCACTGCCTTCCTCTGGGGTTACTCTGAGGCCTAAATGGGGCAGTGCACACACCACACAAACACACAGCCATGCAGCTACTCACAGGCCAGGATGCCATACGCAGAACTGTGAAGATATGCGGAACTATAAAGCCACACTTGGAAACACAAAGCCATGAGTGGGATGAAGAGGCCTCCCATGACCATGCCCTCCCCCTGTCACAGGTATACACCCTCACATGCACAGACATCCACAGCCACATAACCTCACACAGAACCACATGAGGAATGGTGGCAGAGGACACTCCATATGTGGGCACCCTGGACTACTCCCTGCATCAGGGGCCCCCTGGCAACCTGAGCCCAGGCACTAGGCAGACCCATGCATGCATGGACAGACAGATGGATGGACAGACATGTGGAAAGATGGATGCACAGGTGTGTGTGTGTGTGTGTGTGTGGTGGTGGTGTGGATGGAATTATGAGCTGGCAGGTGGGTGAATCCCTGGGAAGTGGATTGGGAAGACAGTCTCCAGTATCTGGGACACTGCAGAGGTCACTCAGAAGTCTAGGATGGTACACAGAAACCCATCCATGTCCCTATGTGCAGGCAGAGATGTCCTTACCTCTCTCTCCCTTCAGAAGTTTCAGATCCTATGTGTGTGGGGTCTGACTTGTGCTCAGGTGCTCTGCACACATGCACACACACTTGACCACTCACATGTACACACATGTTCCCCCTTAGCATGAACATGAACGTGCACAGGCTCCTGCACACAAGGTTACCACTTACAAATAACATGTCTGTCTGGTGACACTGGGACCAGAGTGGTCAGGGGGTGAGGGAGAGAGAGGGAGAGAGGATCCAAGGGAGCCCCAGGGGAGCAACCAGGCAGGGAGGGTGGGGCTCTGACATAGATGTGACAACTGGGTCACAGACTGGCCATGCCCTTCCTCAGCTGTTGACACACCAGGACCAATCCTAGCTGGGTTCTGGACATGAACTTTCCCTCTGTAGAGAGCAGCTTTCTGCCAGTCCTGGAGTGATGCCTCTTCCCTCAGATAGCACATGTTTTACCCCTACCCATCCCAAAATCACCTCTTCAGGGCCCCCCTCCCCTCTGTCACCTGTCCTTCCCTTCTCTGGGAGCATCAGCCCTTCAGCCCTGCTCCCCCATTCCTGCTGCTGCACAGATCCCTTCTTCTACACCCACCTCCAGATGTTTTCCTCTGGGCTGTATGGCCATGGCGGGGCCTGCAGCTCACATGACACTCTGTTGTTGCAAACCTCCTGGCGTGAGGTGGGGCACAGGCAATCAAACAAATCCCCATCAGGGCGAGGACCATGCCTTTGAGTTGGAGGGGCACCCTGGTGACCCAGGCCTTGGGTGGGGGCATCAGCCTCAGGGATATCCTATCTGAGCTTCAGTTTCCACAACACTGTTTCCCAACCTCCGCAGCCTCAGCGTGGTCTGGCTCCCTGCAGAGGAAAAGGCTGCTCCGGCTGCGGCTGCGCTTCTTGGTATCAAGCCCAGGATGACTCCTAGGTGCAAGTAGTCTGAGGACCAAAGCCTCCCTGCCATCCTTGCCAGTTGTAAGGCCACACTCAGCACTATGGGGACAACCTTGACACCCACAGCTTGAAAGTTCTACACTCCCAGGACCGTGTGGATATGCTTCTCAGTGTCCTCTTAGATATAAGGGGACCTGGGTCCGCACAGCCTCTCAGCATCCCTCCACAGCATTTGGTGCTTTAGGGTACCTGGGCCTGTGCATCCTCTCACTGTCCTATGTCTGTCCTTCACACATGTTCCTCCCCAGCCAGCTCTTTCTGCCTGGCCCTCAGGTCCCCTAATCCCATCTAATCCTAGTCTAGTGCCTTCTTGGCTCTGAGCTCCTGCTGTTGCATCTGTAACTTTCAGTTTTTCAGCAAGGCCATGCTGCTTACCAACCCTCTGGCTCTCTTGAGGAAGCAGGGAGCCCGCTGTGTCCTGTGCAGTTATGTTGTGCCAGCTGTGTCCTTTCTCTTTTTCTTGTGTCAGACTTGTGGGAAAGAGTCCTCATAGTAGATTATAGGACAATAATCTGCTAGTCTTTCCTGGTCCCAACCTTTTCTTCTGCAGGCCCCAGGATTTGTAAAGGTCAGAGTCTATGGGGGTGCTGCACTCAGGGCACACAGAGGGCAGAGATGCCCCAGGCCCAGCCTGACAGCACGTGGTATTCACACAACAGCTCCTCCTCCTACTGCCCATGCAACCATCCAGAAAAGCAAACGGTCTATCAGGCTTCTGCATCCCCCATCCCCCCTTCCACTTTCCCCTGGGCTCCAGCTCATGGTCCTCTCAGGTTGCAAATGGAGTGAATCAGGCATCTTCTCCATGTCCGAGTCCCAGCTGGGCAGGTGGCCTGGGCCCAAACAGACTCTGGAAGGGCCCAGACAAGGCGGGTGCTGTCCCTGAGGGCATCCTGCCTGGGATGGAAATGTTCCCACTGGCAGTGGCACCTTGGCTGGATAGACAATCC
Source organism: Loris lydekkerianus (assembly GCA_963574355.1). Lineage (NCBI taxonomy): Eukaryota > Metazoa > Chordata > Mammalia > Primates > Lorisidae > Loris > Loris lydekkerianus. The sequence continues at coordinate 51,529 of CAUYPK010171951.1, read as the reverse complement.
TGGCAGGCTTCCTGTAGGAGGAGGCAGCACACTAAAGTTATTTGTGATGAGATTTCAGCAGATGGATAAGGCCAGGATGGTCCAGACAAACTTCCAGGGCCTTAATGCAGTGTGGGTGGGGATGCTGACAACAGAGACAGAGTTTGGGGGCACAAATGAACAGACAGGATGATTGGCCTAGGAAGTTGCATCCCAACTTTCTGGGACCTAGTGCCAGGGAGAAAGCTAGTGGGGGCAAAACCAAGTACAAGCTGCCCTGTTCTGGGGTCTGGAAGGACACAGCCCCACTCTGCAGTTGGAAGGATGGACCCCTTCCTGGAGGAAGGGGCCTCTGGAGTCTGGGGAAATGTGGCCCTGTCCTGATGTCTGGGAGGGATGTAGCCCCACCCTGGTATGCAGGGCACCGTTGCAGGCACAGGTCCAGCATGTCCTGGGGCCCTCCAAGCCTGAGCCCCTTCTTCCCTAGCTCTCCTTGGCCATGACCGTGGCATGTGAGCTGCAACTCAGCTTGGGTTAGGGAGGGCAGCCGCAGGCGCACAGCTGGCCAGGCGGGCTTGCATTCCCTGCGCCCGCTGGAGCATGTCCTCAAGGCTGGAGTGTGTTCTCATGGCTGTGCCTGGGCCCTGCAGGTTGTCGGTAGGGCGGGCTTGGGGAATCCAACCCAACCAAGGAGGGAATCACATATTTGGATGCCCTGTGACTTCCCGGCTTCCAAGCTTACGCTGCCCCTAGCTGTCCCTCCCTGCCCATTGTGGGACTCTGACCCTGCCCCATCTGTGGAGGGGCCTAGTGTGTGTCCTACCCTGCAGGGCCTGGAGGCAGTGGCAGGACACACTCTGGGAGCCAGGGATCAGGTGGAGGTCAGCTGGGGCTCAGCACCCAGGGGTGGCCCTTCAGTCAGGGGCCATAGCAGGAGGCTGAGGCAGAGGGTGACAGTCCCACCCAGCTTCTGCACCCCCCTTTCAAGCGCAGGCACTCTCAACCCCACCCAAGCCCTGTCAACCCCACCACCTGGGGCTGAGGGACTAGCAGGGAACCTCTGTACAAGCAGCTCTGGGGCTGGACTCTGGAGGTTTCAGGGCTTGGGAGGAGCCAAGCCCTTCCTCCTCTGGGTGCACTCTGTGCTCTCATCCTGGGCTCTGGTCTTTCCAGGGGGGTTAGGGATGTTGGGTGTGTCACCCCTGCTGAGTCAGCACCTTTCCCTAAACCCAAGTACCTGAGGCCCTTCCTCTTGGGGTTCCTTAACCCTTCCCTTCAGAGGCTTCCTGGGGAGGGGCCCTCATAGCTGCCCTCTTCTCTGATTCCATCTGACACACAAGCAGGCCTTGAGCACCACCATGTACAGTGCATGAACATCAAGTCAGAATGGGCTCTCTATACCCCACAGGATACACTGGGTCCTGCAGATTGTTGGTGGGGCAGGCTCAGGGAATCCAGTCCATTTGTTTCCCAGCCTGGGGAGTCACACACTTGGCAGAAAGCAGACACAGGCATCACCTGGGGTCTGGATTCCCCAGGTGGGGGCTGGTGGTACAGCCAAGGAATCCTGGGAAGAGCCTGGCCCCAACCCCCTATCCTATAGACCATGTAGGCCTAGACCGCTTATCATAAAACCTTTATAATTCCCCGTGTTGTCCTCGATTTCATGTGTTCATCCTCCATATGTGGTCCCTGGTGAGCTATTTGGCACAGAAAATGCCCCTGGGGCACCATAAATGTCACTGGCCTTGGATGCTATCAGTGATGGTTACCAATGTCCAGAGCTGGCTACCCTGCCTGGACCCTGTGCTGTGGGCTATGCCAAGGTGGGGGTGGCTGATCGCTCCTTCCTACTTGCCATGTGGCTTTCCAGAAGCTCAGGTAGGCCTTGTGGGTAAGGCTCTGATGAGAATACTGGGCCCACTCTTCTTTCTTTTTTCTTTTCTTTTTTTTTTTGAGACAGAGCCTCAAGCTTGTTGTCCTGGGTAGAGTGCCATGGCGTCACAGCTCACAGCAACCTCCAACTCCTGGGCTTAAGCGATTCTCTTGCCTCAGCCTCCCGAGTAGCTGGGACTACAGGTGCCCGCCACAAGACCCAGCTATTTTTTGCTTGTAGTTGTTATTGTTGTTTGGCAGGCCCGGGCTGGATTTGAACCCACCAGCTCTGGTGTATGTGGCTGGCACCTTAGCCATTTGAGGTACAGGCACCAAGCCTTGGCCCACTCTTGAGGTGCTTACAGCTGCCAGACCTAAGTCCATAGAGGCATGGACTTTGAAGCATTGCAAGTGCAGGAGCTGAATGGCTGGGGCTACTCCGAGCTGAACATAGATACAAGTCACAGTGATATTTTTCAGGCTTGTCTTCCCAGGGCTCTTCAGCTAGCAGGCCTCCCCTGGGTCAAGCCCCCTGAGGGATCCACATCCAGGAGACACCAGCTACTCAGAGAGCAATCATGGACAGAGGGTGCACCACACAACCTGCCACCTACCTGGAGACTCTCAGCTTCAGGGGGATGGGTCCTATTCCTTGCCACAGAGAGGTCATTCCTGTCCAGCCCCTGGATGAACTAGAGCAGTTGTCCTCAAACTTTTTAAACAGGGGGCCAATTCACTGTCCCTCAGATCATTGGAGGGCTGGACTATAGTTTAAAAAAAAAACAAACTATGAACAAATTCCTATGCACACTGCACATATCTTATTTTGAAGTGAAAAAACAAAATGGGAACAAATACAATCACACCACCTCATGTGGCCCGCGGGCCGCAGTTTGAGGATCCCTGAACTAGAGGGTAGGGTAGATAGGAGAGAGTACTAAGGTAGATAGGAGAGGTACTTAGAGTACCAACTCTAAGTACTAGAGGCTTCTAGATTCTGCCCCAGGTGCCTAGGACACTAGCATTTCAAATATCAGTGGATCCTTTGGGAAGTGCTGGACTTAGCAGCACCTTCAGCTTCAGCCTCGTGGCCCAGTGGCCTATGAGCCTGTCACCATTTTTGAGCCCTTCTTAGCAATCTTAGCTCCTTTAAATGGTTCCAGAGATTCTTTCCTGTCTCTGGAAGGTTGCTGTCTTCATCTTCCCAGCTTGCCCTATGCCAAATCTGCTCCATTTAGACCACCCTGCTGGCATCCATGCCAGCCAGGCCTGTCCTGGTCACCCTAGCCCTGGGACTCTCAGCTGAGCAGAGTGAAGCCCACTCATCCCAGCCTCTCACCTGGTAGAGCGGGTGTCCACAGCTGCCTCATGAAGGCAGCTGACACCTCTCTCGTCACCTCTCAGAAAGTTAGCAGTCCTCACTCCCCAACACCCAAAGTGGCCCATCTGTTTCCTTTGCTGATTTCTCCCTCAGCGTGGCCATAGTTTCCTCATGTGTTGGCAAGGACGCCTTTGTGCTTAGATGCTGGAAACCTCTCCTCTCATTGACTGTGTGTCAAACAGGAAGACTTTACCTTGAAATAATCTAAGTCAGCAGAGTTTGTTTTCCCCATATTGTTTGAGATAGGAGAGTTGTGTGGGCAAAGTCATCCACAGATATATCTTCCTCCATTAAGTATATAGTTTTAGGTCTAATGCTTACATCTTTAATTTACATTTATTTATTTTTGTTTATTTATTTTATTTTATTTTTATTTTTTAGAGACAGAGCCTCAAGCTGTCACCCTGGGTAGAGTGCCATGGCATCACAACTCACAGCAACCTCCAACTCTTGGGCTCAAGCAATTCTCTTGCCTCCGCCTCCCAAGTAGCTGGGACTACAGGCGCTCTCCACAACATTGGCCTGGCTATTTTTTTGGTTGCAGCCATTGTTGTTTGGCGGGCCTGGGCTGGATTTGAACCCACCAGCTCAGATGTATGTGGCTGGCACATTAGCTGCTTGAGCCACAGATGCTGAGCCTGTTTATTTATTTTAAAAACAAGGTCTTGCTCTGTTTCCCAGGCTGGAGCACAGTGGCAAGATCATACCTCACTGCAGCCTCCAACCGCTGGGCTCAAGCTACCCTCCTCCTTAGCCACCAGAGTAGCTACGACTATAGGTGCCACCACCATGCCTGGCTAATTTTTTAATTTTGTGTAAAGATGAGGTCTCACCATGTCTCGAACACTAAGGCTGGTCTTGAACACCCAAACTCAAGCGATCCTTCCACCTTCGTCTCCCATAGTGCTGGAATTACAGGTGTGAGTCACTATGCTCAGCCTAATTTTAGCATCTGCATCACCTGGCAGTTATTAGGTTCTCATTGAGTATTTATTGAAGGAAGGAAGAAAGAGAGGGAGGAGGGAGGAAGGATTGACTTTGAAAAGAAGCAGCCCCTGCACTGCATGGCCCTCTCTACTCTCTGCTTCTTTCCCACAGCTCCAATATCAAGGGCCCAGCCTGACCCTCAACATCGCCTGGGAGCCTCTCTGGCTATATCCAGCCAGCATGCCCTTCCTCTGCCATACTCCTCTGAGTGCATCGGGTGGACTACTCACACCCTCCTCTGCTGTGAGAACGACTTTCAAACCCAAACCAAAACAAAATTGATTTGTGTCATTTGTTTTTAAAAATCAAGCAAAATAAAAAATAATGTACCATGAGAATAACACGACCCCAGATTCCTTCCCTCAGAAGGAACACGTGTTAGTCATAAGTAAATTATAATCCAGGTGTTTCCCAGGCATTCCAGGGGATCCTGGGGCTAATATGTAGGCATATTTATGGTTTAATCATAGGGATGTCTTAGACTAGGCGTCCTCAAACCGCAGCCCGTGGGCCATATGAAGGGGTGTGAACTGTATTTGTTCCCGTTTTGTTTTTTGCTTCAAAATAAGATATGTGCAGTGTGCATAGGAATTTGTTCATAGTTTTTATTTTTAAACTATAGTCCAGCCCTCCAATGGTCTGAGGGACAGTGAATTGGCCCCCTGTTTTAAAAGTTTGAGGATGCCTGCCTTAGACTAATTCTGTTCACTGTAAACATGATATTCTTTGAATTGTAGGAAAGAAGGGAGGGAGGAAAGAGAAAGAAAATGAAAGAAAAAAGGAGAAATGGAAAGGAGAAAGGAAATAAGAAAAAGAAAAAAGAAGAAAAAGGAAGGAAGGAGAGGGACAAAATGAGAAAACAGGAAAAAAGAAAGAGAAAAAAGAGAAAAAGAAAAGGGGAAGGAAGAAGAAAGAAAAGAAAGAAATAGACCAGGTGCTGTGGCTCAAGTCTGTAATCCCAGAACTGTGGTAGGCCAAGCTGGGAGGAGCACTTCAGGTCAGGAGTTCAAGACCAGCCTGGGCAACACAGAAAGACCCTGTGTCAAAATAAATAAATAAATAAATAAATAAAATAAAATAAAATAAAAAATTAGCAAGGTGTGATGGTATACACCTCCAGCTACTCAGGAGGCTGAGGCAAGAGGATCACTGGAGCCCAGGAGTTTGAGGTTGCTGTGAGCTATGATAGCACCACTGCACTCTAGCCCAAGTGACAGGGTGAGACCTTGTCCCCCCCTCCAAAAAAAAAGAAAGAAAAAAAAGGAAAGGACAGGAAGGGAAGGGAAGGGAAAGGAAGGGAAGGGAAGGGAAGGGAAGGGAAGGGAAAAGTAAACAGAAACTCCAAATAGGCATTCTCTTAGCAAACCTTGACCTGTTCATTAGGGAAGGGACCCTTTCTCCATAGGAATTTATTTAAATACTTCTTCAGCCCAAACAGGTGAGAAGTGGCTATTGTAGCTGGAAGCAGGACAAGGAAAAGCTGACCTATTTTTCTCTCACTAAATTTCTTGAGCTATATCTTTCCAATTTTTATGGATAGAAATATTTTATTTCCCTAACCATATTTTTATTTCCAGTACTTTTACTTTTCTGTTTGTATCATTCCTTTTCCATGGACAGCATTTTTTCCCAATCTCAGTTATAATACTAGAGTTTATTAAACATTGTCTTCTGTGTCCTGAATTATTTGTTTTTTCCAGTGTCATTTTTAAAAACTTTCTTAAACTACCCAGAGTGACTCTGTGAACACATAAATCAGACTACATTTCACTTCTGCCTAAAACACTTCATATCCAGAAAGCAAGAAAATCCTCAAAACTAAATGCTGGCTCGGCACCTGTAGCTCAAGCAGCTAAGGTGCCAGCCAAATACACCAGAGCTGGTGGGTTTGAATCCAGCCAAGGCCTGCCAAACAACGACAACTACAACCAAAAAATAGCTGGGCGTTGTGGCGGGCACCTATGGTCCTAGCTACTTGGGAGTCTGAGGCAAGAGAATCACTTAAAACCCAGGAGTTAGAGGTTGCTGTGAGCAATGATGCCACAGCACTCTACCCAGGGTGACAGCTTGAGGTTCTGTCTCAAAAAAAAAAAAAAAAAAAAGAAAACTAAACTAAACTAAATGCTGCACTCAGTAACCATGGTGCTGTATTATAATATGTTGAATTTTTAAAAAGAAAGAATACGTGTGTCTTTAGCAATACTAGAAAACAAAAGGTTGTGTGTAGGGGAAACTTTTCTTTAGAAATAGAACAATGATATCTAATTAGGGTTGAATGACGGAATGAGACAGCCACCAGTGCTGGTGTCATAATTGAAGTATGAACAGGCATGAGACCTGAGACCATTGTACGTGGGCTGTAAGAGTTGGTGACTCACCATCTTGAAGTGGAATGTAAATCTCTGGGATGCAGAGAAAAGGCATCTACTGCCTTTCACATGGAGAGCAGAAAACCCCTGAGGGACAAGACACATCCTCAATTAGCCAAAACCTGTCTTGGGCAGAACTGAGTTGGGATGAAAGGTGCCAATCCACCCTGTTTAATTGCCTGGTGTGAAACCGTCTTTGTCACTAAAAGAGGAATACCATGTAGGGGTACAAAGTTAGATGTCTCCACCCTGCTCTCAAAGGGACTGAAAACCAACAAAAAAACAAATTTTTTTTTTTTTTGGAGACAGAGCCTCAAGCTGTCACCCTGGGTAGAGTGTGTGGCATCACAGCTCACAGCAACCTCCAACTCCTGGGCTCAAGCAATTCTCCTGCCTCCGCCTCCCAAGTAGCTGGGACCACAGGAACCAACGCCCAGCTATTTTTTGGTTGCAGCCGTCATTGTTTGGCTGGATTCGAACCCACCAGCTCAGGCATATGTGGCTGGCACCTTAGCCACTTGAGCCACAGGCGCCGAGCCAGACGAATCTATTTTTATTTATTTTTATTTATAGCTTTCAGTTGCCAACTGAAAATTGTCTCTATCTTTCAGGACAGAAGAGAAGAGAAAGCAAACGTGACCACAAGGTGACCCTTGAACAACACAGAGGTGATGGGTGTTGACCCCCATGCAGTCAAAAATCCTTGTATAACTTTTTTCTTCCCTCCAAATTAATTGCTAATAGCCTACTGTTGATAATCCTTACTGATAACATAAATAGTCCATGAACACATTTTTTGTATGTTATATATATATTATATACTGTGTTCTTACAATAGAGTAAGCTGAAAGGAAGAAAATATCGTTAAGAAAATCATAAAGAAGAGAAAATGTATTTACAATACTATTCATTAAGTGGAAGTGAATCATTATAAAGCTCTTCATTGTTTTCATCTTCACATTGAGTAAGCAGAGGGGGGGCAAGAGGAGGAGTTAAACTTCCTGTCTCAGGCATGGAAGTGTCGGAAGGAAATCACCACATAAGCGGGGCAGAGCTGTTGTTCGAGGGTCAATGTGTTCGAGGGTAAATGTGAATTATGAATCACAAGATATGGGGTGTCAAGGCAGACTCTCAGATGTCCCCATGGCCCCTGAAGCCTGGGTGGCCTACCCTGACTCAACAGAACAGCAGCAGCTGTTCTTATTATGTGGGTTCCTTACTCATGATCTCAAAATGGCTGCTGTGATTCCACCATCATACCCTGTGTTTAAAGCTGGAAAAGAGCAGAACAGTAAAGATGTGCTGAGCGAAATGAGTGTTCTCAGTCCAGGTGTGATGGCTCACACCTGTAACCCCAGCTCTTTGGGAGATGGAGGTGGGAGGATCATTTGAGGCCAGGAGTTCAAGACCAGCCTGGGCAGCAACCTTAGCAAGACTCCATCACTAAAAAAAAAAAAAAAAAAAAAAAAAAAAAATATATATATATATATATATATATATAAAAAACTGGCAGCAGCTCCTGGGGCCAGCCACGCCATAGATTTTGAGGCCCCTCCTGCTGGTCCACTCTTTCCAGGACCTCTCCTTCAGCAGCACTGAGGATGCCACCCCCACCCAGAGAGACCCTTATAGCAAGGAGCTGAGTGTGACCACGAGGACGGCTCCTGAGGTCTAAGCCTCTGTCCAACAGGACACTGAGCCTGGAGGCAGAACTTGCTGTGGTTGGGCCTCAGATGAGATCCCAGCCCAACAACCCATTCAGAAACCTCCAGGCCACAGAAATGCTGCTGTGATTAGCTTGTGTGGCTTTAAACCACTGACTTTGTGATTACCTGTCACTCAGCAGCCCCAGATGGACCAGGGTGTGCACCAAGGGGCGGCTGCTCCTTTTCTATAGCTCAGAAATAGTTTTAGCAATTTAGGAGAACCCCCCCAGAGTGAAGGTCACCTCCAGGCTGAGACACGTCCCCCAAGCCCCTATCCTATCCCCCTCAGCCCAGCTTCTCCCTCCCCTGCTCTGGGAGGGGGGCCCTCTCACCTCTGGCTCACATCACAGCAGGCGCCGTCTCTGTCTCTAACCCCCAGCTGTCTCCATGGCTGCAGGCCCAACACAAACACAGTAGGCTGTAGTCTCTCCCACCCCTGCCCCAGCCAGCCAGGACCCCCACCCCCAGCCTGGCCTTAGGAGCAGGGTTGGGTGGGCAGATGAGGTCATTGCCACAGGGACCCCCCTGTAGGTTTTCAAGGAGGAGTATTTGTTTGCTCTCATCTCCCCGGCAACCCACTAGACCCCTCCTTCTCTCCCATGGTAGTTCCTGCCCAGCTGCCCAGCAGGTCCCCCACATCTTCCCCTACACCTGCCTGACCAGCCATGATGGGAGACCCCAGCCCAGAGTTTGGGGCTATCAGGATGGGGCAACCTCCTCTGGGGTAGATAGGGAAACCAAGGCCCTGGACCCACAGAGGGGGTGACAAACAAGGCCAAGACTCCTGCCTAGCCTAGGGCTCTCCTGTGGCCTCTCTGAGTGGCCAGGCCATTGGCTCTTCCCTGGATCAGCAGCTCTGCTTGGGCCTGCTTCTGCCAGGCTCAAGCAGAGGCCAGATGCTGGGCTAGAGAGAGAGACCATGGCAGCCCAGAGCCAGGGGTGTAGGAGGTGGCCCCACCTGCCTATAACCTCCTGTTGCACCTTGGGCCCTCCTGAGTGCAACTTTCTGCCACCCTGATTGCCCTGTGGCTGCCCCCAGGCTCCTGCTATGTGAAACCAGGCTGGCCCCAAGAGCAGCGAGGACACCCTTCTGGGTCCTCCCTGGTCTCCAGGGCCCAGAACACAGCGAAAGCATGCTGGGGCCCACCACAGCCTGTGGAGCTCCAGCCTGACTCTTCTCTCTCTCCCTTCCACTTCTCTTATTCCTCCACTTGCTCCTCCTCCTCTTTTCCTCCCTTCCCTCCTCCCTCCTCCTTCTCTCTTTCTTCCTCTTCCTCCTTCTCCTCCTCCCTAACCTCTTCCCTGTCTCCGTTCCCTCCCCTCTCCCTCTTCTCCTCCCCACTCTTCTTTTTCCCCTCCCCACTCCCCTCTTCCTCTCACCTCCATCCTCCTTCTGGAAGTCAGCCTGGAAGGCCAGGCAGGACCCAGCCCCATACCTTCTCTCTGCACAGGCGAGGACCTTCTGAGACATTACCTAACTGTGCCTCTTACCTAATCCTCCAGCCATCTCCTGCCGCCAGCCTGGAGGATAGCCAGAAGCCTGCCACCGCCCAGCAGGGCCCAGGAGCTGCCTGGCCCAGCCAGCCTGGCTCAGCCCAGGCTTGCCTCTGGCCACCTGTGTGTCCTCAGCCTGCCTCCCACCTGTGAGTGGCACCTGAAACCGCCCACCAAGCCTCACCCCAGACGGCCAAGGCCAGCCGAGACAGATGCCCTGTCCCCAGGGACTGCCCCACAAATAGTGAAGCACCTCACCATCCCAGGGTGCTGCTCACCTGGTGGATGTGGTTGGACAGGGTAAGCTTCCCTTCCCTCTGTCTCTGGGGAACTCAGCAGCAGCAGCGGGAGGAGGCCAAACGGAGGGGGGGGGCCAGGCAGCAGCTGGAAAGGAGAGAATCTGTGGCCCAGCACTACATCCCCACAGCGTGCACACACACACATGCATGCACATACTTGAATACAGAGACACACAGACACTTATGCATGCATGTACACATATGCACATACATGGACACAGCCACACACACAAATACATTCAGGAACACATGTACAACACAGACACAGACACACACATATTCATGGACATACTTGAATGTACAGGGATGCATGCATACATACACATGCAGACACAGATGCATAAACACACACATGTAAATGTGTACATATGCAGACACAGACACATGGACCCAATTTCACACACCTGCGCACATATGTACGCACACATGAAACAGACCCCCAAAAGACTGGCCAGACCCACATAGCATCTGTCCCGGGCCATAGATCTGGGCCTCAAGGCCAAGGGGAGAAGACACAAGTGTCCACAAAGAGCTGCTTATTTGGGTGGGCAGAGTTGGTAGGCCCTGGTGGGAGGGAGCCCACTGTGCATGTGGCCTGTATGCAGGTCCTGCCCAGCCAGTGACTTCTGTCCTCTTCAGCCTGGCCCCTGCCTGCTGCCCGCCACCTGCACTCAGATTGAATTCAGCTACAGTTTCAGGTACTATCACCCAGGAAGAATGGCTCCATTCAGGCCATCCACACCACCTCCTGTGGGACGCAGAGGCCTGAGGCCCTGGCTGGCCCACGGGAGCAGCCAGTACCTGGGGAGCTGGCCTGTTCCTGCTGAAGGGGCCTGGCCAGAAGCTGCAGGCTAGGGGCCGACACCAAGAGCCCCCCACACCCAGCCTCTTAATTGGGTGTCCCCAGGTCTGGAAAGGAAGCTGTGCTCCCAACACGCAGAGAATCTTATATTCCTCTGCAGGCATCTCCTCCTTCAGGATTGTGGCAGGGGTGGCCCCTAGATGTCCAGGCAGCACAGACTGGACATGAGGTGTCAGGAGAGGTGTGGCAGGGATCTCGAAGGAGTGAGTCAGAGAGGATTGAGGGACCCCTAAGGTGAGCTCAAATGGAGATGAGCAGAAGGGAGGGCCTGGGGACCAGGGGCTGGCCCAGAGCCAAGGAGGGTAGAGGCAGGCTGTACCCAGAGCAACCCAGGCTCAGGGCAGGAGGACAGCCAGACCATGTGGGGATGACCCAATTTTGTGGGAAGGCTGCAAGTGACCAGCAAGAGAGGGAGTGCAGGGGATTGGACAGGGGTTCCTTGCAGCCCCCAAACTCCCCTACCATAAGAGACCATCTGCAGGAGGCAGAGAGACCAGAGTACGCTGGGACCACCAAGTCAGAGATACGTGACTATCAAGGGTTGCCAACTCAGCTGGGAAAAGGAGTTCCTCCCTTGGATCTTCCTATTCTGGGGCCCTCCTCTTCCCTAGCCCCTCTTCCTTTCTGGAGACCACTGACATCCAAGGCCTCCTTCTCACCGGGCCTTCCTCTCTATCTTCCCCTACCTCTCCCTCCTGCCAAGATCCTCCTCTTCCCCAGCATCCCCTCCCAGGTCTTCCTTCCCATGTTCTTCTTCCCCCAGGCCCTCCTCCCAGGGTCTCTTCCTCCCCAGCACCCCTCCCTGAGCCCTTCTCCTCCCAGACCTCTTCCCCATGCCCTCCACCTCTCCTCCTCCCAGGTATCCCTGCTCCCCAGGACTTCCTCCTCCCCAAACCCTCTTCCTCCCAGGTCCTTCTCCTTCCCAAACCCTCCTCCTCCCCACTAAGTCCTCATCCCCAGGGCCTCCTCCTCCCCTAGCCCTCCTCAACCCACGTCGTCCTCTTCCCCTAGGCCTCTTCCTCTCCAAGCTCTCTCCTCCTAAGTCCTCTTCTTCCCCAGACCCCTCTCTTCAGTCCTCCTTTCCCCTAGTCCCCCCTCCATCCACCTCCTCCTCCCCCCTCCCCCGCTCTCCTTCCAGGCCCATAGATACCAGACACCCCTGTGAAAGCAGCAGATTGAGATGTGGCTATAATTTAAAATACATTTATTTAGTGTTTCCATTTGTTTCAATTCTGTTATACAAAGCTGTTAAATAAATACATTCTCCACAGTCACTTGGGTATACACCTAAGAGCTACACAGATGAGGTAGAGAAATCAATCGGCTCGCACAAGACTCCAAACACAAAGATAGGGGTCCTTCTCCCATCTGCCCCTCCCTGCCCACACCTGGCCACAGGCAGGCCCTGGTCCAGATCCCCCATAGTGGGGCAAGTTGGGAGAAGGCAGCTGGGACCACCTAGCTCCATAGTGTGGCCAAACAGGGGGCATCCCTGGCACTCCATGTCCCACCTGCACCACACTTCTTCCACTCTGCTGCAAGGAAGAGAAGCACATTAAACAGGAGGCTCCAATAGTTGGGAGTCACTTCTTCATTCAGCAAGACATTCTAATATATATCTGTATAGAGACAAACCAGCCAGCAGACATTTTCAGTCTGCTTTGTTTAAAAAAATACTTTTCTGAATATTTATGACATAGAGCTAAATGTAGTATTCAATAAAAAAATACCCTTCCTCTGACTTGATGCCTTCCCGCAGACCCAAAAGTGACTGAGCAACAGTCTTGTCGTGAGAGCATGGCCGGCTCTGCTGCTGGGGATCCCAGCAGGTGCAGACATTTGGGGAGGACACATATGTGCCACCCTAACTCCTAGACTGACCTGCATTAGACTGAGGGACAAACCCAATGTCCTCTCCCTCTGACAGCTACTGCATACAGCCACTTACATTCTTTTCTGGGCACAAGACCTTGGGGAGGCCGCCCATCTTTGGGATGTTTTTCTCAGCATGCAGTTATGCATGGAGATGTTCTCTGAACCACAGGAGAAGAAACTTTACTATATACATTATAAAACAGGGACAACAGAGATCCACATACACATAAATAGGTTTTCTTTTAAAAACAGTCCCCAGCCTCCGGGAGACCCCAGGGCTCCAAGGAACCTGCTTGCTCAGTAGTTCCTGCATCCACACCCACAGCCCACCCAGACTCCACTGAGACACCCACCAGATGAAGCCCAGGGCCAGAGGCTGCTGTTCACACTGCAGACCAGCATGGCCCAGTGCTCTGAGGAAGGGCATGGCCCTGTTGACTGCTGACCACACCAGCACAGCATGCACACACATGCTCATAAGACACACACACATGCACACACACACTCAAAACACACCAGGCCAGCATAGGCCACCCTCTCCCCTGCAAAGACAACAGCATACCCCAAAAGAACAACATTCCACTGTCAAACCCAAGCCCAAAACTCTCTCTCCACCTACATCTGTCCCCACATTGCCTCTCCCCAGTGACACAGAGATAGTGTGGGCTTCCTCGTGGCATGAATGAACCCGCCCTGCACCCTCACCACAGCAACTCCCTTAGCCACCCCCAGCTGCAAAATCTGCACTGGGACACCCAGACGCTAGGTCAAGTGCCCGCAGGCATGGAACAGGGACAACTGCACAGCACAGCACGGCACGTTGGGACGTGGGTGTAGGAGCTGGCTTCCAATGGCCCCTAGGGCTGCAGCCAGACATAGCTTGCTTTATTTCTTTAACAACGACAACATATCTATCTTGATTTAGTGGTTTCAAACAACAAAGCAGATCAGAGGCAAACAGAGTTAGGAGGGAACGTGTAGGGACGGAAGAAGAGGCCTTCCCAGACTGGGGCTGAGCTGAGAGCAGTTTGGGGATAAGGGAGTCGCAGCCTGGGGGATGGCAGGGACGGAGGAAATAATAATTATTATATTAGTTAAATAATAAGAAGAATAATTTAAAAGTCACTGATATTCACTCCAAAGAGAAGTGCTCAACATCAGAGAGGAAAGGGCACCATCCCCTGAGCCTGGGCATTAGGGCAGCTGGACCTCCAGGGACCAGGTGGGCTCTGTCCTCTCCTAGTGGTTTCACTCTCTGAAGACAGTGTTGCTGTTGGGACAGCCCATGCCAGGCCAGTCTCCCACGGGTGGCCACACATGCACGAAGGCCACATGGTCATAAAGGTGCCCATGCCGAGGGCTGCTCCTCACCCGGGGCCTGGCATGCTCGGACAGGGACAGCTCGGAAAGCATCGGCGCAATGCTCTCGGGTCAGAGGAGGAGGCTGAGGCCTGGGGCACAAGCACGAACCCCACCCCAGCCATGTGCTAATGGAGCCCCTCAGCCTTTGCAGGTGTAGACTTCCTCACGCTGTGTGCACTGCCTGCACTCCACGTAACAGCACCAGCGCACCTGGCACTGGCAAGGCCTTGTGACGACCCGGCTCTGTGTGTTGTGGCCACGGCCGCAACATATGCTCTCACAGTTCTTCTCACGGTGGCACCTGCGGCCGGCAGTGCCTGGGGAGAAGCGGCCAGCCAAGCAGAAGCTGGGCGAGTCATCTAGATGCACGAGCTCTGGGGTGCGGGGCAGGGGGTCACTGCTGCCCGACCCCGAGGCCCGGCTCCTCGGTGGGGAGATGGCGCCTGCCTCACCAGTGGCCTCGTTGGTGGTGCTGCCCACTTTGAGTGCTGTCTCATACTTGTGCTTCAGGTGTTTGCCCACCTCATGGAAGGGCGCCAGTTGCCGCCAGCAGGTCCGCACTGTGCATGAGCCTGACACACCGTGGCACTTGCAGGTGGTCTCAACGCCAGCTTTGATCACCTGCCAGGAGGGAGAGAGGAAGACATAAGGTCCAGGCCAGACAGGCCCACGAACCACCCACAGAAGCCCCCTGGAGAGGCCAGAACCATCACTTGTCCAGCCTAGGCTCCCAACTCACAGGCCTTTCCCTCCTCCTCCAAGCCATGGACTGCCCAGGACAGAGACTCTGTGGCCAGCTCCTTGGTCCCCACTGGGGTCACCTCTGCATCTCTATGAGGAGAGGCTGGTCCTCACCCCTTCAAGACATTCCCTTCCTGCTGAAGTCTGTCCCTGTAAAGGGCAGAGCCGACTGTCAACAATCCCAGCCCTGTCAAGATCTCATGTGTCTGGTTTCAGTGAGTTGTTCACTGCTTGGGTGAGGACAAATGTGACCTCACCCAGTAGTCTAGGTCTGGGCTGATCATGCACTCACTCATTCTCCAAGCACTGGGGCCACGTGCTGTCACATGTATAGGGGCTTCCCCCCACCCCACAGGCCAATGTGAGTCAGCTTGCTGATGTAAGTAGATGTAGACACCATAGAAGTGCAGAGGCCACACCTCCTAGTGAGAGTAACTTCTAAGGACAAAGAGAGCTCTGCACTCTAGGAGGGCTTCCTGGGTGGCTGCAGAGAGGAGAGGGCTGCACCCCTCACCCACAACAGGCGGAAGCAGGCATGGCCCAGCACAACATTCCAGATCTGGGGAGCTGCTAGGAAACCCTGACTGTGTCCTTCACCACCCGGGACTCAGTGCCCCACATGCAAAGACAGGCCAGTGGGAAGGCCCCTTCCCAGGTGGGACCTGAGCCAGGCCTCTGAGCTCCCACGCCAGACACCCCCGTGAGGGTTGGCTCAAGGAGGATTAAGAAATGTAGCTACCCTCTGGCCAGGCAACTGAAGAGTCATATTTAATGATGCTTTGCTGAGAAACCCGGACCAATTTAATTAAAATGCGACTGACCCAGGCTATGCAGAGCTAATGGAGCACTTTTCACATTTCTGACTTTTCATTAATCGCTTACAAAAGGGCCAAGTGGGCAGGGAGGGGCTGGGCACAAGGAGAAGAAAAGGTCTTGCCTTCGGGATTTAATCCACCTTCACTGCCTCCCAACCCCCGCAGGAAGAGCTCTGCTCCAAAAGGGGGAAATTGATTCTTGAATAAGTGGGCGATTCAGAATGCTGACTTCTCAATAAAGAGGGGCTCAGAGCAGGGCTGGCTCTAATTACCTCGTCCCGCAGTCCCAACATGAACAGGATGGCAGTAGGAGGAAGAAACACCCCTCAGCACCTGACAGAGCAGCCAGCCCTGCCCATCTCATGGCCTTGGCTGAACCCCGGGCCAGTGTTCTAGGGTCCAGCTTGTTCAGGCTTAATGGCAATGCTGAGGGTTCTGTCCAGAATGAAGGTTATAGAATCCTATGCCTCCTCCCAGCAGTGTGGACATGGGAGCCAAGAGGCTGCAGGGAGCCCAAAGGACAGCCAGAGAGCCAGGTTCACCCAGCCAAGCCACAAAGCAGCCAGCGGCCCCTGGAGGGCTCACAAGAGGGCCAGGAGATCCCTTTCTCCCTCTCATCTTTTGAATTGGGTTTCTGTCCCTCAGAAGAGAATCCTGGCCACAGACAGGGCTGCAGATACAGCCCTGACTTAGAAGAGTGGGATCCCCTGGCCACCATCCTGCCTGCCTTGGCTGCCATCTTCCAGATGGGGTCCAGACTGCCAGTCTCCTGGTAAGATGGCCTAACCAAAGAGATCATCCTGGTGACCCGGACCAGCTGGGTCCGGATATACCCACCTCCTCTTAACAGGGAAGAAACTGGTTGCTGCTCTCTTCTGTGTGGTGCTGTGGGAGCCTGCTCCATGAAGGACAAAAGAAACTGTCTATGGATGACCATGGAAGACCGGTCCATGGAGGACCACTGGCACTTCTCCAAGCCTCCATGTAGGCACAGGGAGCACTCCAGGGCCCTGGTTGGCAGAGCACTGGTGGGAGCAGAGGTGACCTCCACCCTTTCCTGTGCTGCTGAACAATTGCTGAATGCCTGCCCAGCTGCTACCGTCAACCTATCTCCAGAGCCCCCTTCCATCTCTTTCTCCTACTCTGTCTGAACCCACCCTTCCCTGCTCAGCCCCGCCCCACTTGCCTTTACACCCACAAGGTTGTTGTGGAAGTCCACACGAGCTCGCAGATCCTTGCTTGACCGCCTGCCCAGGAACTCCTTGACAAACTTGCTGCTGTACTTGAGGTTGTCCCCACAGCCTCCCCACTGCCAGGCCTCACGGTTCTCCAAGTCGGGTGCCTCGTCACACGTGCAGCGCTCCATGCGCCCGGCGCTGCACGCCTTGGCCAGCGCATGCGTCAGGCCGGCTGAAGAGATGGCGTAGAGGAAGGCAGTCTCCTTGAAGCCTGAGGTCAGCAGGATCCATCAGAGAGGCCCGGGACACAGGCCTCCTGGGAGCTCCCGTTTATTTCACATGTGTTGCAGCCAAACCACCCTCCAAGAGCATATATTCTGTGTGGGAGCTTTGAGGATCTTTGCTGATATTCAACTCCAGGGGTCAGGGCAAGGGGTGCTGTACCTTCCTGGGCAACCGTGGGCACCCAGAGAGCAGGAGGCACTTGCACGTGCCCTGCAAGAGGGACTGCTTTGGGGAGTGGGGGAGAATTCAGAGCCCACTGTGGCTCTGGCCCAGTGACTGCAGACCCTCACCCTACTTTCTAACCTACAAAGCCCCTTGCCTTGGGGCCCTTAGCAAGTCCTGGCCTGCCCTGCCCTGGTTCTCAGGTCCCCAATTTCTAAATATGCCTCCCACAAGTGCCTGCACCTTCACACAGAAGGGCAGAAGAGAGAGGAGGGTTTTTGCCTGGAGCAGAGGCTACTGGGCCCTCAGCCACCTGGCATGAGTCAAGAGCCATCAGGGCAGCTTGAGATCCTGCCAAAGGCTGCACAAATTGGCCCACACCACTAGGAAGAATTGTGCCTGTGCTGAAGGAAGGGTAGGCCCCAGGGACAAGGGGCATCCCCAGGAGTGTCCCTAAGGGTAAGAGAGGAGAGGGTTAGTACTCACCTCGCTTGAGCAGGCTGGCCCGGTAGCGGCCCTCCAACGTGCAGTTCCAACGCTCAAAGCGGAATTGAAACTGGCATTCAAGTGCGCTCATACTGACCGCCTCCACCAGTGTCTCAGCTACGCCTGGGTCCCTGCGGCACATGCGCCGCTGCTTCCGCTCCAGTTTTAGCCGGTCACAGGCCTTGTAGTGTGCCTGGGCAGCTGCCTCGGGTTCCAGCGTGAGCGGAAGGATGGTCAGAGGTTCACTGCCGGTCAGCCTGGGCACAGAGAGGTGAGAGTAAGCCAGCGCGCTATAGACAGCAGAATCAAGTGCACACAGCCAGCCCCATGGGAGAGCAGCGTGGCCAGGGGGCAGGAATAAACTAAAGTAAAATCTTCGGTCCCCCCAGCTGACTGATTGGGCCCCACTTGGCCAAAGGGACTGCAGAAATACCTTAAAGCTAAGTTGCTGGCCATGAGAAGGGAGGTCAGACATGCCTTGTCATGGCCTCCGCTCTTCTTGGACACAGCAGGCCTAAGGCCATGCAAGACAAACTCTTGCTGACCTGCAGGACCTGGCTGAGGACCCTGAGCTAAGCTGACCTCTTAGGCAGCCCCCAGAGACCACTGAGCTCTTATCTTCCTGTGCCAGTCCCCAGCACTGAGGACAAACAACCCAACCTCAACTAATGCCCGGGTCCTGACCCTGGCCTGACCCTGGCCTGTGGGGTCAGCCCCAGGTATCATCTGTTCACCCTGGGAATGACCACCATCTAGTCCTGTCAGCTCCGTGCTCAGACCACCAGCCTCAATCCAGATAGGTGGACTGCAACAGTGGGGGCCAGATACAGCCACTTTGAGCAGACCCAGGACTTCAGTCCTTGGGAGAGGTGTCCACCTACACACAAACAGGGCTCAGTGCCTCTCACCACACAAGCAGCTCCTCCCTCCCTGGGTCAGCTCCCTTTGGACAGGAAGCCATGGGCCACATTTCTTCCTTCTCCCTGAGGTGGGGAACAGACCCATAGGAGGTGGAATCCCAGCAACGTCACCTGGGGGACAAGCAGGGTAGAGCAGGAGGAAGGAGGTACAGAGTGGGAAGGGATACAACTGGGGTGCAGGCACAGGAGGAGGAGCAGGGCCCAGGGTGCAGGTGAGGGGTGGGGAGAGGCACAGTTGAGTTGTACAGAAAGGACCAGTGTGGCAGGCTAACCAAGAACCCCTACTGTAACCTCCCATGGGCAAGGCCATATAAATAGACCCAAGACTACCACAGGATGTCTGCCAGCAGGGCCATAGGCAGAGGACACAGAGGGAGATAGAGACCCCAAGAAAGACCCCCCCACACACACACACACCCTCTTCACACAGGTTACTATGAGGGTCTCTGCCAGGGAAAGCCATAGTCAGGATTTGGGACACACACCCTTGCAGCAGGCTACTGAGGGTGGAATGGGGTGACCCATGGGCCCTTCCAGTCAGTCCCCAAAGTCTCTAGGATGACATAAGCATGAGAGAGGCTCACGGAGAGTATGGGTGGGCTAGGCAGTTCCTCCCAGCAGGGATGCTGTCCTGAGAGGCAGTTAGGGAGAGATTTGGGGGTAAAGTAAGGAAGCACAGTTCATGCCAGGGCCCCAAGGGTCACCCTGAGGATCAAGATGGGGCTGGTGGGGCAGAAGTCCCTTGAAGTCCCACCAAGAACTATGACTTCATCTCAAAGGCTTGAGCACCCTTAGATGGGGCTCAGCAGAGGGAATGGACTCCCCAGGAGCATTGAGACCAGCACTGTGGACATCTAAGTACAGACAGCTCCAAGTCAGAGGGCCAGCAACCAGAGGTCCCAAGATAGCTGCCCACGTGGAGCCCAGATGGGTGGGGGCTGGGCCAGAGCCTGGAAAAACTACACTCCATACACAAAGGCCACTGAAATGGCAGAGACCACAGACCTCTTCCGTAGATAGGAATGTCACAGTTGTGACCAGAATGTGTGTCCCCCAGAAAAACCACAGTCTCCCTCCCACCTGCACCTCCCACAGGCCTGGATTCTCCAAGACGGAGTAGCTCTATGCCAGGGCCAGCACATCCTAGCATCCAAAAGAACCCCTACAGTGGGTGGCATGGGGGACCTTGGGTGGTTGCAAAACACAGTGGGGTGTTTGGGGAGGAGGTGGGGGAGGGAAGGCTGACATCAGGCAGTCTATATCAAATCTCTGCACATTGGAACCTGAAGCCAGGGGCCTCTTGACATGACCTAGCCAATGGGCAGGGGAGAAGGGCAGAGGTCCCACCACCTGCATCCGTAGCTTCAATTGCCCAGCACAATCTGTCACCAGCCAAAATTAGGCCAGAGTCTGTGGGGCCAAGAGAGCAGCTTTAATGGTGATTAACTCCATCCCCCAGCCTCTCTTGGGATACTCCCAGAATCACAAAGATGGCAGAGCAGTAAGGCTGGGTGTCCCTGGGCAATGTGAGGTCTTGCTCCAAGGTTGCCCTCCCCTCTGGCTGCAGGACACCCAATATGGGCCCCTGAGAGCCCCAGGCCCAGAAGTAGCTCCATAAGCACAGCCATAGACAGCTGACTCTGTTCTGAACCCAGGTGGGGTCAGCAAGTGTTACGTCTACACTGGCAGAGGGTGTAGAGGGAGGGTGGTCCTCATCCCTGGAGTAGCTGAGGCCTGAGGCCCAAAGGCAGTCATAGATGTGTATTTCAAAGTGTAAAGACCTCTGTATAGCAAATAAAGCAGCACAGAGTCAGAAGACCAACAAACAAATGACATATCAGGGAAGTGTCTGTAATTCACATCCCAGAGCAGGGGCCAACTGTGTGTGTGTGTGGAAACATACCTTTTCCTATAAATCAATAACTAAAGGAATCAGTAGAAAACAAAACAAATAAACTTTCCCAGGTCAAGGGAAGGAAATACAGCTGGCTTTTAAAACCTATGACATGAAAAGATGGTGGCGATGGCGGTCGGGGGTGTTGGTGGGAACGGCATGTCCAGCAGGAGAGACCTGAATTGTGTTCCGGAAATAGCTGACACCCTAGGGGCTGTGGCAAGCAGGGGTGAGGGCCAGACCTCAACAAGCAGAATGCGGGGTCCAAACTCTGGGGCAGAGAAGGGCAGACTAGTCATCTCCAAGAGGCAGGGGTTTGATTTCCTCTGCATGCCTGTCTTCCACCCGCATTTCCAGAGGGAGTTCACTCAGGAACCTGCTAAGCATCGGCCCAGACACAATCAGACCTACTGCTGTCAGGAAGGGACTGGAATATGCTAATTGTGGGAAAGCTTTCTCCATGAATTCGTCCAGATTCAAAAGTGGAAAAGATCTGCAGGAACTCTGAGGCAGCCATGTTGCAGGAACTGAATTTTGGTGCATATCTGGGTCTTCCAGCTTTCCTGCTGCCCCTTAATCAAGAAGATAACACCAACCTGGCCAGAATTTTGACCAATCACATCCACACTGGCCACCCACGCCTCCATGTTCTTGATGCAGGTACCCTTCGTGGCACCAGAAGACCTGAGAGATGATATAATTGAGAATGCACCAACCACACACACAGGAGTACAGTGGAGAGAAGACATGGATGAGGTGGCATAACTTCCGGACTTTGTGCGACTATAGCAAGAGAATTGCAGTGGCTCTTGAAATTGGGGCTGACCTCCCATCTAATCGTGTCATTGATCATTGGCTTGGGGAGCCCATCAAAGCAGCCGTTCTTCCTACATTTTCCTGACCAATAAGAAGGGATTTCCTGTTCTGCTAAAATGTACCAGAGGCTTATCTTCCAGCTCCTCAAGTTGGAGGTGCAGTTTACCATCATGGGCACCAACCACCACTCAGAGAAGGAGTTCTGCTTCTACCTCCAGTACTTAGAATACTTAAGCCAGAACCATCCTCCACCCAGTGCTTATGAACTCTTTACCAAGGGCTATGAAGACTATCTGCAGTCTCCACTCCAGCCACTGGTGGACAATCTGGAATCTCAGACATATGAAGTGTTTGAAAAACACCCCATCAAATACTCTAGCATCAGCAGGCCATCTATAAATGTCTGCTAGACCGAGTACCAGAAGAGGAAAAGGATACCAATGTCCAGGTACTAATGCTGCTGGGAGCAGGTTCGGGTCCCCTTGTGAATGCTTCCCTGCGGGCAGCCAAGCAGGCTGACCAGTGGATAAAGCTGTATGCTGTGGAAAAGAACCCAAATGCTGTGGTGACACTAGAGAACTGGCAGTATGAAGAATGGGGAAGCCAAGTGACAGTAGTATCATCAGACATGAGGGAATGGGTGGCTCCAGAGAAAGCAGACATCATTGTTAGTGAGCTTCTAGGCTCTTTTGCTGACAATGAACTGTCACCTGAGTGCCTGGATGGAGCCCAGCATTTCCTAAAAGATGATGGTGTGAGCATTCCTGGGGAATATACCTCCTTTCTGGTTCCCATCTCCTCCTCCAAGCTACACAATGAAGTTCAAGCCTGTTGGGAAAAGGATCGTGACCCTGAGGCCCAGTTTGAGACGCTTATGTGGTACGGCTGCACAACTTCCACCAGCTATCTGCACCCCAGCCTTGTTTCACCTTCAGCCATCCCAACAGAGATCCTATGATTGGCAACAACCACTACTGTACCTTGGAGTTTCCAGTGGAGGTGAACACAGGGCTGCATGGCTTTGCAGGCTACTTTGAGACTGCACTTTATCAGGACATAACTCTGAGTATCTGTCCAGAGACTCACTCTCCTGGGATGTTCTCATGGTTGCCCATCCTCTCACCTATTAAGGTCGCTCATATACCACTGGCCTCTAGTTCTGTGTGCAAGTGTCCAGAGCCTTAGAAGTAGCTTCAGGTTCTGCTCCAGTAGCACAGAAGGTGCTATGAGTCATCTGGCCCACCAGATAGGAGCATTTGGATCTGCTTTCCTACCTTACATCAAGGTAGGCAAGGGATAAGAATTAATTGCACGGCTCAAGCCAGACTGTGAAGACCTCAGGCCACGGCGAGAGGAATTAGTGCTTGATCTGAAGCTACACACTCAGCCTCAAGAGCTCCCTGGAATGGTCCAGAGAACATATGGTTGGAACAAATTTTCAGCCTTTCCCCTCAGTCCTTCTCTGCTCTTGTTCTGATGGGTTTGGGTAAGAAGAAATACAAATAAAGTTATGGTCCTTTCCTGCTCAAAAATAAATAAATAAATAAAACCTATGACATGGGCTCAGTGCCTGTAGCTCAGCAGCTAGGGCTCCAGCCACATACACCGGAGTTGGCGAGTTCAAACCCAGCCAGGGCCTGCCAAATAACAATGATGACTATAACCAAAAAATAGCCAGGTGTTGTGGCGGGCGCCTGGACTCCCAGCTGCTTGGGAGGCTGAGGCAAGAGGATCACTTAAGCCTAAGTTTGAGGTTGCTGTGAGCTATGACTCAACAGCACTCTATGGAGGGTGACACTATGTCTCAAAAAAAAAAACAAAACAAAAACCTATGACATGATCTTCAACCTCAAAGAAATGCCCATTAAAATTACATTGATTACCTGAGTGTGATGGTTTGTACCTATAATCCCAGCACTTTGGCCATGAAGGGAGGACCACTTGAGGCCAGGAGATAAGAGGCCATAGCAAGACCCCCCCATTAAAAAAAGAAACCTATATTGATACTTTATGTTTCACTCATCAGTTAATCACAGACCAAAATGTTTGCTAAGATTATTGTATAGTATCTGCTCCTCCATGACTGGAACTCCGAATGATGTATCTATAAAATTTAGAATTAACCCACTGCTATGGCCTGAAGGTTTTTTGTCCCTCCTCCCCTAAAACTTCTATGTTTAAACCTAATCTTCAAGGTGATGGTATTAGCAGGTAAGGCATTGGGGAGGTGATAAGATCATGAATAAGATTAGTGTCCTTATAAAAAAAAGGGATTTCCAAGAGCTCCCTCACACAGCAAGAAAGCACCATTTGTGAACTAGGAAGCAAGGCCTCACTGGACACAGTCTGCTGTGCTGTGATCTTAGACTTCCAGTCTCCAGAGCTATAAGCAATAAACATCAGTTGTTTATAAGCCACCCGGTCTATGGTATTGTGTGATAGCAGCCCACAAAGACTAAGATGCCCATCAATTCTCCTTCTAGAAGCACAGGCTGCAGATGTGTTACACGATCCTCACTCATCACTCACCTGGATACACAGATCCATCCACTCAACAGCCTTTTGCACAGTCCGTAGAAAGCAGCAGCCATGTGTGTTGATTCTGGACTGCCCTGGATGCGCTCAAGCACAGCCTGGCAGCATTCAGGTAAGCTCTGCAAAGACCCTCTATGTGTGTTTGTGGATGCACCAGACAGAAAAGACCCACAAGGGGGGAGTTCATTCTTCTCTGCATAGCTGTGAGTAGTCTCTGTGGGCTGTCCAAAGCCTACAGCATCCATTCAACATACACCACACCGCATGGGCCAGCCCACTGCCTCTGGTGTGACCCTGGCTGCCTGGCATGGCATGGCACAGACCTCACCTACCCCATGTGGTGCACCTGGCACTGGGATCAGGGCAGCTGCTGGGGCAGGGTGTGCAGCATGCAGGCACAGACCTCCCTCCAGGCAAGTGTGGGAGTTCTCCCAAAGGAACCAAAGTTCACAATTTCATCGAACTTCCACGTTTGACCTCTTTTGCCTGTTCCCATTTCTGTCTCATTTCAGAAACCTACCTCTATTCCTATAACCTAAACTATCTCCCAAAAGTGCCTCCATCCCTCAGCACTTCGTCCAATTGGTGCTGACTTGGCACATTGATGTCAGGTGGGATCCAACACCCTTCCCACAGGAGCATTCAAGTATCCCAACATGATCCATCAGAGAGACGACTCTGCTTGCTGCCCTGCAATGCCCTCAACACAGCATCACTTGTGGCTCATTCCAAGTTCTTCCCTTGGCCAATAGCACCCTGAAGCTTTGCTGGGACTTTGTCAAGAGTTTCTTCCTGCAGGTTCCTATGGACATGTCGGTTCTGTGTTTGTGCATGACACTTTAGAACTGGTGCAACAAAACTCACACACTCAGTGAGGATTTTTCTGGGTTAGATAGCGGGGAACTTCTGTGTCTGCAACATTGTGCCCCTTGGTCAGTGAGTGTGGACTTCGGAATTCCTTCCCAGTTCCCCTCACCCAAGAATCTTCCTCACCCAAGGGACTCTCGGTAGAGTCAGTCCCAGATTCTGGGTTGGAAAACAGTCCCAACTAAACCATCTTTACAAAGTTCATTTCTGTCCATTTTGCCAACATACAAAAACACAATTGAGTCCTGCACTGACTTAGTATTCAATGACCTTGCTATGTGCCATAATTCATCTCTAAATACCTTCAGATATGCTATGTATACCATCATACAGTTTGCAAAGAGATGAGTTCAGTCTGTTTTGTTAAGTTTTTAATTGACAATAATTGTATATATTGGTGAGGTGCATGAATGTTTTGACAAATGTGTACATAGTAGAATGGATGGCTAAAACAAGCTAATTAACATAATCATGACCTCATCTACTTACTCTTTTGTGCAAAAATCTCAAAATCCTTTTGCTTTTTTCCTTTTTTTTTTTTTTAATTGATAGAGAGTCTCATTCTGTCACCCAGGCTTGAGTGCTGTGGCATCAGCCTAAGCTCACAGCAACCTCAAACTCCTGGGTTCAAGTGCTCTTCCTGCTCAGCATTCCAAGTAGCTGGGACCAACTGTGTTCACCACAATGCCTGGCTAATTTTTTTTTCTATTTTTAGTAGAGATGGGGTCTTGCTTCTGCTCAGGCTAGTCTCAAACTCCTGAGCTCAAGGGATCCTCCGGCCTCGGCCTCCCAGAGTGCTAGGATTATAGGTGTGAGCCACTGAGCCCCAGCCAAAAATCTCAAAATCTCATTCCTCCCATCTACCTAAAACTTTGTGCTCTTTCAGTAACATGTCCCCAATCCAATCAACCCATTTCTAGCCTCTAACAACCACTATTCCACTTGCTGCTTCTGTGAGTTAGACTCTCTTAGATTCCACATATGAATGAGATAATGAAATATTTGTCTTTCCGTGACTGACTTATTTCATTTAACATGATGTCCTCCAGGTTCATCCATGTTGTTGAAAATGACAGGATTTCCTGGTCGCACCCATAGCTCAGAGGATAGGGCATCGACCACATACACCAAGGCTGGTAGGTTTGAACCCGGCTGGGACCAGCTAAAACAACAATGACAATTGCAACAAAAAAATAGCCAGGCATTGTGGCAGGCGCCTGTAGTCCTAGATACCTTGGAGGCTGAGGCAAGAGGATTGCATAAGCCCAAGAGTTGGAGGTTGCCGTGAGCTGTGATGCCATAGCACTTTACCCAGGGCGACAGCTTGAGACTCTGTCTCAAAAAAAAAAAAAAAGAAAGAAAGAAAATGACAGGATTCCTTCCTTTTTAATAGCTTAATAGTATTTCATTGTGTATCTAGGCTGAGCATTCCTAATATAAAAATCCAAACCACTACAAAATCTTAAATGTTTTAAGCACTGACATGATGCTTAAAGGAAGTACTCACTGGAACATTTCAGATTTCAGATATTCAGATTAGAGATGTTCAATTGCGAAGTATCTGCAAATATTCCAAAATCTGCAAAACAAATCCCAAATCCAAAACACTTCTGATGCCAAGCATTTCAGGTGAAGGATACTCAATTCCCTCCCCCATTTCTCTACTGATGGGCACTTAGACTGATTCCACATCTTGACTACTGTGAATACTGCAATGAACATGGGAGTACAGACATCTCTTTGACCTATGATTTCATTTCCTTTGGATATATACCTAGCCAGTGGAATTGCTGGGCCATATGGGAGTTCTATTTTAAATACATTTTAAAGGATGGCAGAGACTCAGAGGCAAGACCTGGAAAGCAGGCCTACAGAGCCAGACCTTGCTCTGTGAGGGAAACAGACTTAATTTTTTGCAGCCACGCTTGTCTTTTTCTCCATCTTCAGAGGAACACTTCACCATTAAGCATGACACCTAGACAGCCTGTACCAGATCATAGAAGTTCCCTTTGGCTTTTAGTCTGTAAAGACCTTTTAAAAAATATAAATAGATGTTGACTGTTATCAAATGTGGTCTTTGCATCCTTTGGAGATTTTTTTTCCCCTTCGACTTAATAAAGTAAGGAATTATAAGAGCTATTGATGTTAAGTGGAATTTTGCTTTTCTGGAGCCAACCTGAAAAAAAGCCCAACTTGGTCAGAATGGGTTCTACCCTTTGCTACAAGGGTTGAATGAATCAGAATGTAATCTGATAATATCCTGCCTAGAATTTTTGCATCTGTGTTTGTAATTTTCTTCTCTTGCATTTTCCCTATTGAGTTTCAGTGCCTTTGTGAGTGTTCTTCTGTTTAAATTTCCTGGAAGAGTTGGTGTCTGATGAGAATCATGTCTTAAACATTTGGAAGAACTAGCCATGAAAATATCCAGTATTGATCTTTTCTTGGTGGAAGGATTTCCTTTCTGATCCAGGTTTTGCTTCCTTTCTTTTTGGACAGTTTTATGGAAATACCCAGAATACCTTGGAGATACTGCAAGTTTAGTTCCAGACCATTACAATAAAATGAGTATTGCAATAAAGTGATTCACACAATTTTTTTTTTTTTGGTTTCCCGGTGTATATAAAGGGATGTCGTACTATACGGTAGTCTATTAAGTGTGCAATAGCATTATGACTAAAAACACAATGTATAAACAAACCTTAATTGAAAATCCTTTATTGATAAAGATGCTGTGGTAATTTCTTAAAATAAGACAACAATGAAATTTGCCACACTGATTAACACTTCCTTCATGAAAGATTTATCTGTAGCGGTCTGGTAGCATTTTACCCACTGTGGGACTTCTTTCAGAATTAGAGTCAATACCCTCAAACCCTTCCACTGCTTTATCAACTAAGTTTATGGAATAATCTAAATCTTTTGTGGTTATTTCAACAATTTGCACAACATCTTCATCAGTGATAGATTCTACCTCAAGAAAACACTTTCTTGGCTCATCCATAAGAAGCATCTCCTCATCCATTCAAGTTTTACCACAAGATTGCAGCAATTCAGTCACATCTTCAGCCTCCACTTCTAGTTCTAGTTCTCTTGCTATTTCCACCACATCTGCAGTTACACCCTACACTAAAGTCTTGCCCTCAAAGTCATCCATGAGGGTTGGAATCAACTACTTCCAAACTCTTGTTACGGTTGACATTTTGACCTTTTCCCATAAATCGTGAACACTCTTCTTCTTTTTTTAAGCAGAGTCTTGCTTTGTCACCCCAGTAGAGTCCCATGGCATTATAGCTCACAGCAACCTCAGACTCCTGTATTCAATCTATTCTCTTGCATCAGCCTCCTGAATAGCTAGGACCACAGGCACCTGCCACAACACCTGGCTATTTTTAGAGGCAGGGTCTTGCTCTTGCTCAGGCTGGTCTCCAACCTGTGAGCTCAGACAATCCACCTGCCTCCGCCACCCAGAGTGCTGGGATTATAGTGCCCAGCCAATCGTGAACATTCTTAACGGCATCTACAATCCTTTCCAGAAAATTTTCAATTAATTTTTCCCAGATTCATCAGAGAAATCACTCTCTGTGGCATCTATATAGCCTTGTAAAATGCATTTCTTTTCTTTTTTTTTTTTTTTTTTTTTTTGAGACAAAGTCTCACTTTGTCACCCTTGGTAGAGTGCTGTGGCATCATAGATCGCAGCAACCTCAAACTCTTGGGCTCATGCGATCCTCTGCCCTCAGCCTCCCTAGTAGCTGGGACTATAGCTGCCTGGCACAACGCCCAGCTATTTTTAAAGACAGGGTCTCACTCTGGCTCAGGCTGGTCTCAAACTCCTGAGCTAGGGCAATCCATCTGCCTCGGCCTCCCAGAGTGCTAGGATTACCAGCATGAGCCATTGTGCCAGGCTCGCAAACTATATTTCTTAAATTAGAAGACTTAAAAATCGAAATTACTCCTTAACCCACAGCTATGGAATAGATGTTGTGTTAGCAGCCATGAAAACAATATCCCCTTGTACATAGCCATCAGAGCTCTAGAGTGACCAGATACTTCATCAATGATCAGTATTACTTTGAAAATAATTTTTTTTTTTTTTTCTGAGCAGTGGGTCTCCACAGTGAGTTTAATATTCCAGAAAGCAGGCTAAACAGATGTGCTGTCACCAGGCATTGTTGTTTGAGTCACAAAGCACAGGCAGAATAGATTCAACACCATTCTTGAGAGTCTGAGGACTTTGAGAATGGTAAGTGAGCATTGGTTTCAACATAAAGTCACCAGCTATATTAACCCTAACAAAAGAGTCAGCCTATCCTCTGAAGCTGTGAAGCCAGGCATTGACTTCTCTCTAGCTATGAAAGTCTTAGATGGCATCTTCCTCCACTAGAAGGCTATTTCATTCACATTGAAGATCTACACTACATAGTCATCAATGATCTCAGCTAGATCTTCTGGATATCTTGCAGCAGCTTCTCCATCAGCATTTGCTGCCTCACCTTGTACTTTTATGCTTTGGAGACAACTTCTTTACTAAAACATCATGACCAACCTCTGTTAGCTCCAAACTTTTTTCTTGCAGCTTCCTTGCCTTCTCTCAGCCTTCAGAGAATTGAGGAGAGTTTAGGACCTTGCTCTAAATTAGACTTTGGCTTAAGGTAATGTTGTGGCTGATTTGATCTTCTACCTAGACCACTCAAACTTTCTCCATGTCAGCAATAAGGGTGTTTCACTTTCTTATCATTTGTGTGTTCACTGGAGTAGCTCTTTTAATATCTTTCAAGAACTTTTCCTTTGCATTCACAACTTGGTGAGCTATTTGTCAGAAGAGGTCTTGCTATCAGCCTATCTTGGCTTTCAACATGCCTTTCTCACTAGGCTTAATAATCAGTTCTAGCTTTTGATTTAAAGTGAGAGATGTGGGACTGCTCTTTTCACTTGAACACTTAGAGGCCATTGTGGGGTTACTAATTGGCCCAATTTCAATATTGCTGTGTCTCAGGCAATAGGGAGCCCTGAGAAGAAAGGCCAGGGGAACAGCCTGTCAGCAGAGTACTTTTAACACACACATTTATTGATAAAGTTCACCGTCTTACTTCAACATAGTTCTTGGTACCCCAAAACAATTACAATAGTAACATCAAAGATCTCTGCTCACTAAATCACCACAACGAATATAATGATAACAAAAGAGCTTAAAATATTGTGAGAATTACCAAAATGTGACACAGACACAGGCAGTGAGCACATGCTCTTGGGAAAATGGTGCCAAAAGACTTGACAAGAGGTTGCCATAAACCTTTAATTTGTAAAAAGTGCAGCATCTACAAAGCACAATAAAGCTGAACACAATACAATGAGGTATGCCTGGAATTCATAAACCATCAAATTCACCTACTAAAAAATTTTCTGTGTATTCACAGATACACGCAACCATCTCCACCATCACTTTTAGGACTAGGCCAGCATGGTGGCTCACACCCGTAATACTAGCAGTCTGGGAGGTTGGGGTGGGAGGATCCCGTCAGCTCAGGAGTTCGATATCAGCTTAAGCAAGAGCAAGACCTCTGTCTCTTCAAAAAATAGAAAAATTAGATTGGTGTGGTGGTGTACACTTGTATTTCCAGCTATTTAGGAGACTAAGGCAGGAGGATCACTTGAGTCCAGGAGTTTGAGGCTACAGTGAACTATGAGAATGCTGCTACCTTCCAGCCTGGGCAATAGAGCAAGACCCCATCTCAAAAAATATTTTTTTTTCTGTAATTACTAGAGAGTTAGTCAATATTTCTGTATCTTTTTTTTTTTTTTTTTTTTGAGACAGAGTCTTACTATGTCATCCAGGTTAGAATGCCATGGCCTCAGCCTAGCTCACAGCAACCTCAAACTCCTGAATTCAAGCAATATTCCTTCCTCATCCTTCTAAGTAGTTGCACTATAGGGGCCCAGATAATGTTTCTATTTTTAGTAGAGATGGAGTCTCACTCTTGCTCAGATTGGTCTTGAATGCCTGAGCTCAATCAATCCACCTGCCTTGGCCTTCCAGAGTGCTAGGATTACAGGCGTGAGCCAACATGACCAGCCAATATTTCTATATCGTCAGTCTGTTTCTGCTATGTCATCTCTGCTTTTGTCCATTTCATGCAAATTTTCAGACTCCTTGCCCAAAAACTGCTCATTACATTCCCCTATCTTTGTCTGAGAAACCTGTAGGGATGCCCCCCAGACAGGCACTAATGCAATGAGCCTCCCCCTACTGAATCAGTCTTCAATATCTCCTAAAACTTCTCCCAAGAAGCAATCTGTCATCTCTACTGCAAGCTTACTTCTATTTAATTAATGTTTGCACTATTTCTATCATCTTCCTATTTCCTTTAAGCTTGGCTTGCAGTTCTTTTTTAAAATTTACTCATTTTTATTGTTGGGATTCATTGAGAGTCATAGAGTTAGGTTACACTGATTCTCTTTGTTAGGTAAAGTCCCTCTTATAATTGTGTCCTGCCTCCAGGAGGTGTGCCATACATCATGACTCCCTCACCCCCTTCCCTCCTCCCTGGCTTGCAGTTCTTTCTCTTGCTTTTGAAGAGTAGTTTGCTCAATGCTTTCTAGTTTCTCTACTCTTCTAAAATAACACTTCAGGGCTATCACTGTCATCATTTCTATTGCTCCTAAACCACAGCCTCAGTCACAGCCTTAGGCCACTATGTACAGCTTGAATCAAAGCCCCAACAGCCTCAGATCACCATACAGAGCCTAATAAGTCATAGCCCTAGGTCACTGTGTAGAGCCTGAGTCACAGTTCTAGTTCATTATATACAGCCTGCATCATGCCGTCAAGTCACCATACAGAGCCTGAGTCACAGCCTCAGGTCACCATAAAGAGCCTGGGTTGCAGCCCCATTCACCACACAGAGTCTGAGTCACAGCCTCAGGGTGCCATACAGAGCCTGAGTCACAACCTGAGGTCACTGTATAGAGCCTGAGTCACAGCCCCAGTTCACCATATATAGCTAGAGTCACAGCCACAACAGCCTAAGATCACCATACAAGAGCCCATGTCACCATGTGACCCTCTTCTCTTTCTTCTGTTCAGATTCCTTCCATTCCCTAAGCTCTCTGAGTTGGTGAGTTCCTGTCCCACACTCTTCTATTTTACATCTTATGTCCTTATGTGTGATGTGTCTCTCACAAGGAGGCTTAATGAGACTAAACACCTAACCAACATCCTCATCAACTCAGCCTCATATCCAGAGCTGCCCATTTTCCAGGGTCTAGAGTATTGGTATACTCTCCCATGTCATACTTTCCGTCAATCATGCCTATCCTGGTTGCTATTTTTCTTCCCCCCTCCCACCCTTTTTTTTTGTTTTTGAGACAAACTTGCCCCAGGCTAGAGTACTATGGCCTCAGCCTAGCTCACAGCTACCTCAAACTCCTAGGTTTAAGCAATCCTCCTGCCTCAGCCTCCCAAGTAGCTGGGACTACCAGTACCTACCACATTACCCAGCTAATTTTTCTATTTTTAGTAAAGATGGGGTCTCATCCTTGCTCCAGGCTGGTTTTGAACTCCTGAGCTCAAGCTATCCTCCTACCTTGGCCTCTCACAGTGCTGGGATTACAGCACCATGCTCAACCCTCCCCTTCTTTTTTTTTTTTTTCTTTAACCTCTTTTGGGGCTTTTTGTTGGTTTGTTTTTCCACATTCTCCCTCTGCTCATCTGTTGTTATTTACCATCAATTCTACACTAGGAGTCTGTAACTTACCTGCGTCTGACATCAATCAACATCTTCCAAATCTAGGTGATACAAAGGCCTGAGAATATAATCCCATGAATGCCCCTTCCCCAAGTTATATATTACTGTGGATTTTAGTTCCATCAGGGGGTCCCATGCAATGCTGTTTTTCAGTCAGAGCACTTTAGTGGAGACTGTCCTCTTTGCACTCACTCCTTCCACATTTGGGGTGTAGCCTGACTATCAGCCTGCTGAGGTCGGCATTAAGCCTATGGCTCTCTTGTGCATCATCTGTGTTCAGTTTTCTCTACTTGTACAACTCTGTGTCCTCAATGTCCTGTGGTTCTAACATGCCATGTTCTAGTATGTGTTTATTTTGATGTTCTGCCTGGGAACACACTGGGCTTCCTAAATCTTCCTGACTGCTTTATTCAGCTTCAGAAAAGGCTCCCCTGTTCACATCACATCTCATTCCTACTCTCTCTCCCCCACCTCTGGGACCATCTCCCCATGATGTTGAGGTGTCCTGACCTCTCTCTGTTTTCCATCTGTCTGCCTCTCTGCTCAGGATAATTTCTCCTGACCCTATCTTCCAGTTTGCTAATTCCCTTCAGCTGTTTCTAATCTGCCTTTTAAATCAGTCTATGACTTACATTTCTTCCCCCCCCTCGCCCCCATTCTGTTTGGTTTTTCCAAACTTGCTGGGTCAGTTTTTGTGGTTTCTCATTCTTTGCAGATATTCCAAGCTTATCTTCCTTCTATGAGCACAGTGAGAAGAACTGTTGCATTCAGCGCCAGACACCCCATTTACTGAGCCCTGGCTGTTATTTCTGGGGGTCCTCAGCTGCATTTCCTCACATTCCGAGTTATCTCCAACCCCGTGCTCGTCGCTGCATTTGGAAAACTGTTGGCAGGAATCATTTGAAGCAGAGGCTAAAGATACCTTTGTGGGTTGAATGTTGCCCCCACAAGATATGGAATCTCAGAAAGGGGACTTATTTGGTACAAGGGTCTTTGCAGATATAATTAAGGTAAGAATCTCAAGATAAGGTCATCTTGGATAGAGTGGACCCTAAAGCCAGTGAAGGGTGTCCTTACATGAAATAAGAGAAGACACAGAGAGACAGAAGAGAAGGCCATGTGAAGACAGAGGCAGGGTTTGAAGTGATGCAGCCACAAGCCAAGGAACACCACAGGTTTCTAGCCATCATCAGGATAGGCAGGAAGGATCTTCTCCTAGAGCCTCCAAAGGGAACCCAGCCTCCAGATTTCAGACTTCTGGCCTCTGGACCTAGGCAAGAATTAAGGCCTGCTGTTTCAAGCCTCCTTGTTTCTGTTAACTTGTTATGGCAGTCCCGAGAAGCTAAGACATTTCAAAAAGGATCTCTCACGTGCACACCTGCTGGGATCCTAGGGCTCCTTCCTGTCCCAGACCCAGCCCATTCCAGACCAAGAAGGAGGCCGAGGCCCTGGAACACACCAAGGACTTGGGCCATCACCTGCACAAGGTTATGCTCTCGGGGTCCCCAATGGCTGTACAGAGGGTCTTCTCTGAGTATTCCTGCCTGATCTTTGTTGTGTCCCCTCATCCTATGAGACCACCAAACCAAACTCAACTTTTTTTATATATATCCTTATTATTTCTACAGGCACTTATCATCCATTAATTTCATTAGTTCCTTGGCATTTTGTAAAGCTAAATACATATATAAACACACAGACACACATGCACACATACACAGACACACCCACACAGACTCATACATGGAGACACATGGATAAATGCATGAACACATACATGCATACACATTGGTATACATATATATACTCATGTGCATATTCACAGATCCATACAAACTCATAAAATCAGCTGGCTCATGCCTGTAATCTTAGCATTTTGGGAGGCCAAGACGGGTGGACTGCTTGAGGTCAGAAGTTCAAGACCAGCCTAAGCAAGAGAAAGACCCCCATCTCTACTAAAAATAGAAAAACTAGCTGGGTATGTGGCTGGAACCTGTAGTCCCAACTATTCAGGAAGCTGAGGCAGGAGGATCACTTGAGTCCAAGAGTTTGAGGTTGCTGTGACCTATGATGCCATGGTACTCTACCCAGGGCAACAGAGTGAGACTCTGTCTCAAAAAAAGAAAGCAACAAAAAAAAAAACCCCAACCACCCCCCCAAACAAACCCATACAAAACTAAATATACAAGCATATATATATTCATACACACAAACACGCACCCAGCTATACTCATATAAACATACACATATGAGGTCTGAAAACTAAGTTCACAAACGTATCCTAGGAAAACGTACAACATACCTTGTTGCTGAATAACACTACGGTCACCTTCAAAATACTCCCCTTGGGAAGCTATGCACTGATGTCAGTGCCTAGTCTACCATTCAAAGCAATTTTGGAATTCTTTTTCTGGAATGACCATCAGTGTCGTTGTCATGCAAGGTGTGAAAATTAAGCTCAAGAACTTGCCACCTGAACTTACATTGGCAGCACTGTACAAACAACTCATGGTCTCGCTGTGTACGCCAACCTGGGTGGCACGAGGCCACCCCTGGTTCCATGACCTGAGGGCCCCAGCCGTCCTTGGAGTCCAGCCCGCCACCCTGCTGGCCCCTCCCGACGTGGTCCCAGCTGGCCAGGCGCCGCTGCCCACAGGAGGAAACCTGGCCGCCCAGCTGGCAGCCACGGCACCTTGGGTCCAGCAGCCGGACGAGGCGATGGAAAAAGGCAAGCCGCAAGCTGCGTTTGTTTTTCTTAGCGATACCTGAGGTCGATGCAGCCAGGGGAAGTGGGCTGGAGGTCTGGCCCAGGGGGAGATGCTACTAGAGCCTCTCAGAGCTGGG
Organism: Loris lydekkerianus; assembly: GCA_963574355.1. NCBI lineage: Eukaryota > Metazoa > Chordata > Mammalia > Primates > Lorisidae > Loris > Loris lydekkerianus. The sequence goes on along the minus strand of CAUYPK010171951.1, from coordinate 16,052 downwards.
GGACAGCAAGGCCAACATCCTTTCCAGATAGATGAGGACAGAAGCCTCAGCCCTGAGGTCACCAAAGTGTGACCATCATCCCTAGCCACCTGCTGTCCAGCCCGGCCAACAGATGTGCTTGCATATTAACCCCTGAAGGAAAATGAATGGATCTGAATGGCTGTTCCAGCATGGCCATCAGATACCTGGTCCACTGTCCACACCGGAAAATGAGGTGGCTTGGCAGCCAAGCCTTTACTGAGCCACATTCGGCCATAGGTGTGGACACAGCCTGGCCTAAGTCAGAGGCTTGTAGGGCAGGGGGCTGGGCTGTCAGGTGAATGAGCACTGTGGACCCCCATAGCAGGCAGAGGGACACACTCCAATGGCAGGACAGAGGGATCCCCCTGAGATGGGGCAGAAGGATCCCCAGCAGGGCTCAGGCTTGAGGGAGGCTTTGGGCAAGGGATATACTGTGTATAGCTCAGAGGAGACCCCATAGGGACACCCTCCTGGGCTGTCCCAGAGTTGAGCTATCAGGCACAGAATGACAGAACTGGGTGATCATAGGGCTTTCAAGAAGAAGTGACAACCCAGGTGGACCCTGGTAAATAGGAGAAATGGTACCCCTGGCTCCTGGTCCCATCAGGGGTTGAGTTCCAGCCACAAAGCCTGGGGCCTGGGAGCACCCCTGAGGTGCCTGTGTTCCGGGTCCTGGGGCCTGGCTTAGTCAACAGCCACATAAAAGTTTGTGCCAAGAGCCTCCCCACTCCCCTGACAACTGCATCTTCTTCTAGCCCTGGCCTGAGTGGGCATGGTAGGGCTATTCCTGCCGTCTGCCCGGCACAATGCACAAAGGGCGTCGGGTGCCTGGCAGGCTTGGATTAAGAGGGCCAAGTTCGGAGGCCTGTCAACAGGTGTCGTTTTCCTGCAGCCAGCACTGAGGAGCCAGGCGGCCGGGCCCTTATCACCTCAGCCCCCTCCCTGGGGTCCCGGCCTCCTGGGAGGAATCTATGCCGGTGCATTCCTTCCTAGGGGGAGAGTTACCCACATACTTCTCTTTGCACAGCCCAGCCCCAGGCCACCCTGGGAGCCAGCAGAGGGTCTGGTTCTGCTGGTGTCCAGTGGGTCCTGGCCCAGAATGGGCACCCAAACCACAGCAGCGGGAGGCAAGGCGGGCATGTGGCAGGGCTGGGGGCAAGATTAGGCCAGCTGTCTCCCTGTCCAGACAGCCGCCGGCTGTGGGCAAGACATCTGCTCACACAGCTGAGGGAGCCAGGTGGTGGCTGCTTCCTGCTCACCTCAAATCCCACCACATGGTGGCCAGACACAGCTTCTGGTGTCCTTGGGGGGAACTGTGGACCCTATGGCCAGGGCCCTTCCCGCCTGCCTTCCATGGGCTTGGAAGCTGGGCACCTGGGTCCCTCTGCTGGCCACACAGGTTTCCAGGGAAACACTCCCTCCTTTCCAGGCAGGAAGCCTGGGCCACCTCTCTACCCTCTCCTTTCCATGCTGAGAAGTCCCCACGATCTCCAAGAACCAGTCAACCACTACCCGGGCCCTTCTCTCTCTGGCCTTTCTCTCCCCACACCCTCCTGATGCTATGAACTGTCTTCCAAACACTCGGCCCCAGGGGCTTCCTGGGGTGTCCTAAGGCAGAAGAAGAGGTCTCCAGGGGAACCTGCCCAAACCCAAGCCCAAGTTTCCTGGCTGCTCCAAACCTCCAGCCTGCTCACAGCCCAGGGCACTCACCCCAGGACACCCGCCCCAGACCACACCAAGGGATCACTCTGGATATGCCCCTTCCTGCCAACCCCTACGAAGCCCCAGACACCTCCTATTCTCTCTCGCCCCGCCTCTCCAACACTCCACATAGCTTGGTGTATAATTACTCCTTTCTCTCTGACTGCTCTAGGGACCAGTGGGGCATACCTCATCCAAGCAGTCAGCAAGCCTGGGCACAGGGCCACATGCTTCCCTTGGCCAAGTCCCAGGCTTGGTGCACCATGTCAGGCTGGGGAGCCCAGTACAAGGAAGGTAAATGCCAGGGTGCCCACCAGTTCACAGATTGAGAGACGGGGTTTTCCTCAGACCAAGGAGAGATCTAGAATATGTAAAAAGTGCTTACAACCAACAACAAAGACACACAACCCTATGAAAAACGGGCAAAAGAACTGACTCCAAAGAAGTTACACATGTAGCCAAATAGAATGTGAAAAGATACTCAATATCATCAGCCCTCAGATAAGTGCACATGAAAACCACACCATTTGCACCTATTACAATGGCCAGAATCAAAAAACAAAATGGAAAATGAGTTTTGGCGAGGAAGTAGAGAAATAGGAACCCTCATGCCTTGCTGGTGGAAATGTAAAATAGTGCAGTAACTTCAGAAAACAGTTTGGCAGTTCCTCAAAAACTTGAATGCAGAGTTCCCCTATGACATAGTGATTCTGTTTCTAGGTATAGATCCCAAAGAATTGAAAACACACATACCCACAAAAAAAAAAAAGAAAAAATTAAAGATGGATACACCCTTGTTCATGGCAACATTATTCATAATAGCCAAAAGGTGGAAACCACCCAAACATCCATCAACCAATGAACAAGTTTAAAAAAAAAAAAGAAACATCGCATATCCATCCAGCCGAATGTAATTCAGTCATGAGAAGGAATGAAACACTGATTCATGCTATGACATGGATGAACCTCAAAAACATTATGCTGAGTGAAAGAAGCCAGACACAAAAGGCCACATACTGTATGATTCCATTTCTATGAAATGTCCAGAATAGGCAAATCCAGGGAGACAGAAAGCAGATTCGTGGTTGCCAGGGGCTGGGGAAGGGGGGCATGGGGAGTGACTGCTTAATGGGTATGAGGTTTCTGGGGTGAGGAAAATGTTCTGGAATGAGATAGCGGAAAGGGCTGCACAGCCTCGTGAATATACTAAAAACCACTGAGCTGTACACTCCAGAAGGGCGGATTTTACAGGATGTGAATTATATCTAATAACAAAATGGGAGCCTCAGTTGGCCCTAATATCCACCAGGCTCCCAAGTCAGAGGGGTCTCCTTCCTGCAGCCTGGGTTTTCAGGCTGGTTCCAAGCACCCCTCCAGCACTAACATCTGGTTGGGGGCCTCAGCTGGGGACACCTGGTCTGGGTGGTGAGAGTGTTCCCTTGGGTGCCAGGATTGGTCTTCTTTTCCACCATCCTTCCCCCTAAAGCTGTCTGATACAAGGGACCACCAGCAAGAAGTGCTCTTGGGGCCCTCAAAATAGAAAACAACTTCCGCAAGGGCCTCCCTTGCTGCACAGGATCCCTAAGGGCTATAGGGTTCTGGGCAGCTGGGCAGCCTGGGAGTAAGGAGCAGGGAGCCCTAGTCCCACTGGGCCAGGAGGGTTCTCAGACCTGGCCCCAGGGTCCACATTCAGGGTCTAGGGCTCCCTTTCTAAACACTAGAATGGCTCAGTGGGGGGAATAATCTCTGATGTTTTTGTCATCATTTCACCTGAGAATACCACACAGTGAGGGCTGGGTGCCAGGGAGCCCTCCCTGGATGAGGGATAAGCTCAAAGCCCTAAACCCATCCAGGTCCACCCTCCCTTTGCAACCTCCAGAGACAGAGTCTGAGTTTGTACCCCAATCCCAATATATGACCCTTCCCACTCACCCCTCTGTCCAGAAGGGTGTGGAGCCCTGGAAGAACCAGATGGAAAGGCCACCTGCTAATCTGGCAGGGATGCGGGGCCGACCAAGGGGAAGATGGGAGGGGTCCAGCTCAGTGGCCAGAGGCCGCCAAGAGGGCAGCCCCAGTCGGGCAGGGTTGGGTTGCAGCTCGGGGAGGGGGCAGGGAGGGCGCCCGTCAGCCCACGTGACCCTCCCCCGGGCCAGCCTCTCCGCCCCAGGTTCCTGGGCTGTAACTGGAGCCTCGTTCCTGCCTGGGAGCCTCCGTGCCAGGCAGAGCTTTCGAGAGGGGGAAGGGTAGAGCACGGCCCTGGAGCCCAACAGCTTCTCCCAGCTATCTGGACAGGGGCTGGGCAGGGACACATAGCACCCCTTGCAGAGGCCCCCCACAAGCCCAGACACAGCCTAGCTGAGAGCTCATCTCATCCCCACTGTCATCTCCAGCCCCAGCTCAGGAACCTACACAAGGGGGTGTCCAAGGCTTCCTGCAGTCCAGCCATCGAAATGGCACCTGGCCTACCCCAACCCAGGAAGCTTCCCTGGTTTGGGGAGGCACTCACCCTTGGTCCATCAAACAGAGATCTATCTGTTCCCAGTATAGCCGGCTGTCCCTCACAGAAGCACATTTGCCCTCTGGACTTTCTGCAGTGCAGCTGCAAGAACTGCACCTACAGTCAGGACTCACAAGGCCCCTTGTACCCCCTGGGTCCTTATGTGTCCAACAGCAGGCTATAGCAGTGAAACCCTTATTCTGTGCTCCAGCCAAGATTAATCCCCTGCCAAGGAGCTGAAACCCACACAAAGTGCATGTGCCCTACCTCCACTAAAACAGCAGAGCTGACTCCCCCCTGATGTGCAAAGCTCAGAGACAGGTGATAAAAAGAGAAGGCTACGAGTCTAACCCCAAGTCCATCTCTCATATATTGGATCAGCAGCAGACAGATCCAGGCAGGGCAAAGCCACTACAGCATAGACAAGCCCAGGGTGTGTCCCAAGCCTGGGGAGCGGAGCCTCCACTGGGCCTGAAGAGAGGGAAGGCACAGCTGGCCTGACAAGGCCACTGTGACTCACCGTGGACCTGTGGCCAGACGGCCATCCTCTGGCCCTCCCTCTTGCCCTGGCGGGGGTGAGGCTATGGGCTGCACAGATGGCGTGCAGGGATGTGCCAGCCTGGGCCAAGGGCCGTACCCGCAGCTGGAGCCAGGAGAAGGCTGCGGGTGGGGGCCCGGGAAATGGAGACACGCAGCTGACCCTGGAAGATGACCCTGGAGAAAGGAACAGAGAGAGAAGAAAGGGGGAGAAAGAAAAACACAAAAGGAAAGTTTCCCATGAAAATATTTTATTTTCTTTGAGAACAGGATACACCTGCAGGGCTCCTCGGCCCAGCCGGCCTCTCCCCGCCCTGGTGGGTGCCAGATTCCTGGACCAACGGGGCCCTCTGCCGGTCAGGCCGCTGCGCGCCGGCGCCCGGGCCAGGGGCGAAGGAACAGGTGACCGGAGGAGGGCGGCGGCCCAGAGAGCGGCCCAGGGCGCCCAGGACTGGGGCCGGGACCCAGGGGCCAACGGGGCTCCCAAGGGCGGCGCCAGCGGCGGGAGGCAAGGGGGGCGGCAAGACTTGGGGCGCTGCCTCGCGTGGTGCCACCCTAGACCTCAACATGCCCAAAGTGCAGCGAGGGTTCCTCTAAAGGTCGGCTGGACCTCTAGTACCTGGGAAAGAAAGAATTGGGGGTACGGAGGGAAAGAAGGAAAGACGGCCACAGACACACCGACACCACTGCAAATCACTGCTGGAGAGACCCGTGAATTCCGGCGGCGACCCCGTGGGACGCTCCGGGCAGGCCCTGCGCACCCAGCCAGATCCCACAGAGGCGCTCCCGAGAGCCGGGGCCGCGGCCGAGTCCTAGGCAAGCGTCAGAAGCAAAGCGCAAGAAAAATAAATTCCTCCAGCTTGAAGGGTGGTTTTTTTTTTTTTTTTTTCTTTTTCTCCCTTTGGGGCTCAGTGCAAGGAACATCTGGATTTTGTACGTATTTTTTTGTTATTGTTAAATTAACTTCTCGAGAAGAGAAAGGGGGAAAGCTGCAAGGGGGGTGGGCGGGAAGGGTCTGGGGAGGCTCCAGCCTTTTGGCAAGAACCCTGCAGCCCAAGGAGCCGGGTCCAGATCCTGGTACCCTAAGCATGGTGGCAGCAGAGCTCGCCACGACGACGACGACGACGACGACGACTCCAGGGTCATGCAAGACCGCGGCCCGGCTCAAGCCCGTCGGGTCCGCCCGCCTCTCTACCCGCGCTGCCCCGTAGGGGACACCGATTCGAGGACCAAACGACGTGCGCGCGCCGCCAACAAACAGCTCTGGGCAACTCAGCCGGAGTACCTAGCCCGCACCGCCCGCGGGGACTCCTGGCACCCCAGCTCGGGCCCCGCCGCCCCCGCCCGTCCCGTGCGCGTGGGCCACCGAGGGCACCTACCCGAAGTAGGCGGCTGAAGGGCGCAGCGTGGCGAGCAGCAGCGTCAGCCCGAAGGCCGCGGCCAGCCAGCGCGCCAGCAGGAGCCCATCCAGCATCTTGCCGCTCCGCGGCGGCTAACCATCGCGCTCCCGGCTCCGCGCAGGGCGCGCCGCGGTCACCGCCCTCTTATAGCGCCCGGAGCTGCGGCCGCGGGGGCGGGGCGCCAGCCAGCTGGGTCCGGCCCCGCCCCGCTCCCGGGACGGGAAGGGGGGGGGGAAAGAGGGAGGGGAGCGGGGCGCACGCCGGCGCCGGGGGCGGGCCGAAACCCGAGCCTAGCGCGCCGCCCCGCCCGCGCCACCGCCCGGCCACTGTGGGCCCGGGCCGCGGCTCCCGGGGCGGGACTCGGGTTCGGGTGCGCCTGACCCACCGGATAGGAAGGGAGGGGAGGGCGTGCTGGGGGCAGCCAGAGCTCGGGCGGAGGTGGAGAGGACTGAACGGCCGGGGCAGGAGGGCGTTCGGGGACTGGGGAAAAGAGGACGCTCGGCAGGCCGTCGGCCCGGGCGGGGCTGGGACGTTGGGGAGTGTCAGTAGCGTTGGGGAGCTAGAAGGGGAACTTGGGATGGCTCTGGGGACGCGGGCGAGGCGCGGGTCGCCCGGTTTACAGCCGGCAGGACTCCAAGCCGGAACGCACAGGGGCGGTGCAGTAGGGGACCCGGCTGTCTGCCCCTTTCTGGGGCACGGTCGGCTGAGGAGGGGACACGCGCCGGCAGGTGATGCCCGCGTCCCTTTTAGCATTCTAACACCTTCCGTGAGCCGGGCTGAAGAGGCTCACCTCCTTAGTGGGCGCTTTGGCTGCTTTGGGCCTGGGCATGAGGCGAACTGACCCGCAGGGGATGCAGGGTGAGGCTCTCAACCTTTGGGGACCACGGTGGTATCTCCGTTCTTAAATCGAGGGAGGAGAGCTAGTGGCCGAAGTCACTGCCACATCAGGGGGAATCCCCTGCTGTCCATATCCTCCTTGGGTATGGCAGACGGGACCTCAGGGATACATCTGGGAGGAAGAGGCAGCATGGAAGCCCAGAGAACCTGCCCAGTGACTCTCCCCCATTGTCACTGAGCATCGGGGCTGCTTGAGAAGTAAGATGGTGTCAGAGAATACAAAAACTGAGTTAAAACACAAAGGTGCACAAAATTCCAGACAGACCTGGGATGTGGCACTTGGAAGTAGTCTGGACAGGGTGCCTCCCCACAGGCAGCCATACAGCAAGAGTGAGAACAGGGCTCCCTGGTCCAGGCTGGGCTGGGGTGCTCTGTAGAGGACAGACACCTGCAGCAGAGGAGCTGGGCTGCCAGTTCTGGATGACAGTATAAAGGCACAGTGCTCAGGCCAAGCCATGTCCTTTCAGGTCCCAGAAACATGGGCCTTCAGGGGAGGTCTTTCTGTCAGCCGCTGCCTTCTGAATTTGGAGGGGGTGATTCTGACACAGTGACTCCCAGGCCTGAGGGTCTGGGAGAACACCTCTGGAAGGCTGGGCTGCCCTGACAGCTGTGAAAATTCACCACTCAGCAACCTAGTACAGGACAGGCTAATACAAAGAGTCTTCAGAGGAAAAATTGAAGCAGAAAATAGAACAGAAAATTCACCCCCACAATGGTCTCAGCCAAGCTGATCACCTCATGGGCTGACTGAGCCTGCCTCTCTTGTGAAGTCTCTGCCATATGGGCCACCCACCGTGAGCACACCCTGTCCTGCCGGGTGGGTGTGGAGTGAGGGAGGAGAATGGGCCTGGGAAGATCATTTCCTCTCTGGGCCTCAGTTTCTCCACCTGAGACCCACCCTACTCCAGGAGGATGTGGCTTCTTTCTAAGCTATAATGTCGCACTGTGGGACCCCCTGGCATGTGGGTCTGCTTTATTATTGGGTGTGACCATCCCTGGGAACTCTTCCCTGGGCAAGAAGGGTCTCATTTATCCTCTTCTGCTCACACCTTGCTGGGCCACCCCCCCCCACCCTACTGACACAAAAAGACTGGCAGGTGAATGGAACACAGTAGGTAGCTCAGCTCACCCAGGCTATGGGATCCCCCAGGGAAATCCACCCACTCCACCACCAGGAGCTTCATGATTTGGGCCACTTCAGCACCCCGTAAGTGAGAGGCAGCAGAGGTGGAAAGAGGCAGGGGGGCAGAAGCTCCAGAGCAATGACATGTTTAAAGGCATGGGGATTGCCTCCAAGAAAAATGATGGGTGAGATTATGAATGCGTGTCATAAGGAATGGCAGGCATTATAAGGCTCCCTTCCACTGGGAGTGGAGTGCTGTCATGTTGGCTGCTCAACAAGTCCTTGAGGAAAGAGGCAGTCAGTTGGCTGGCTGAGGGGCTGCAGGCTTGAGGGGCTACAGGCTCTGGTCCCTGCACCTGACTCCTGGGGCCAATTTAGTGCAAAAGGGCACTGATGAGGACAATCCACTATTTGTGGACTTGGGAAGGGTTCTTTTTCCTCAGAGAAGGGGGAGCCATCAGTTCACTGAGTGGTCCCACCAAATCCTCACTTGAAACCCGGGCCCAGATCCAGTCAGGAACCTATCAGAAAGCCTAGTGGCCCAAATCATGTGGGTGGCGGGGTCTAGTACCTGGTGCAGGGTAATGCCAGAGATATGCTTGACCATCTGGGAAGAGCCACCCTTCCCATATGGCAGGATTCACCCACCCAAGGGTACACAGCAAGCTAGGGGTCAAATGCCTGTTCTTACCTCCTGATTTTTCCAACTGATCTGCATCCAGACAACCTTGGGCACAGTATGAGCAGGGGAGCATTTTCTCCTCCAGTATACTGTGCTCTGGCTGATGGCTGTGTTTCTGTTGTGGATGCCGGGGCTTTGGGGCTTCCCTGGCTGAAAGGTGCATTGTCACCGAGCACAGCCACCCAGGCCAGAGAAGCCATTCAGAGAAGCCATTCAGTCATAAGAAGAGTTAAGGCTTCTCAATTGGTCCCCAGCGTTGAGCTCTTTGGCAGAACCCCTTGAATGAAAGGGAGGCCAGGTCCTCTTGAGGAAAGACCCCATTACATCACCAAAAACTTACATTGTTACTCTTTCTCCCAGCCTTCTACCAGAGTAACCATACATTGGGGAAAAGGAAATAATCAGAACCCCTTAGGACTACAGGACACTTGCTCCACTTGCTGCAAACCATCACTGACTCAGGGAGACCCAGGAAGCTGCTTTAGTCATAGCAGGGTCTCTTGGGGGTCAGTTGATCCATGGAGTTTTAGCTCTGGCAGCTCCCAGAACCCATCCAGTGACTGGGTCCTCAGCTCCCAAATATATAATTGGAATAGACACACTGTACAGCTGGCAGAATCCCCCAAGGGTGTGAGGGAGAGCAGGAAGTGGTTAAGGCTGGCCCTACACACCCAAGGTTCGGGGATGCTTTCCAAGGGGGCGGGGCAGGTGCAGGGAGGGAACCTGGGCTCTGGAAGGCAATCCGCCACAGAAAGGGAACACTCAACAACACCCAAGTACTTTTGGAGACCCCTGCCCTGCAGACTGCTATGATCCACTCAGATTATGCCAATACGAGGAGGGGGCAGGGCAGCCTGGGCCTCAGCAGATCAGCAAATTGCACAAGCTCCTGCAATGTTGCTGAGGTGCCCACCCCCCCAGGCCAGGCCCACCCCCTTATTTTTTGCAGGCTTGGTGTGGTGGGGACTGTGTGAGACTCAGAAGACTCTGGACTCAAGCATTTCCACTGGTGAGGCCCCTCTAGAAAGCCAGGGTATCTCTGTCAGATAGAAACAGCCCTCATGTTCTTAGGGGAACTCCACTCACCATGCAGTTGAGCATAAACAAGGGCTTGTTCCCTGAGGCCTTGCAGGAAAAGCCTCCTTGGGGAACTGAGTGATGCCTCTCCCCAGAGCTCCTCCTGCAGCATAGCAGCCAGACTGGGAACCAGGGTCAGCGGTGATTCCTCCTACCCCCTCCTCACTCCTGAAACAACTGTCTGGTCCAGCAGCTGGACCCCCTCAATCCCCTGTGCCATGGGCCAGAGTCAGAGTGTGATGGGGTAAGACAGAGAGAATTAATGAGAGAGATGGTGAATGAGAGAGAGAGATGGAGAGAGACAGAGGGGTGGAGAGAGAGAGAGGCAGAAAAACAAGATGAAAGAAAGAATGTGAGAGAGAGTGGGATAAAGAATGAATGAGAGAATGTGAGAGGCAAAGAAAAAGAGAGAATGAGAGACAGAGACAAAGACACAAAGATGGGCAGAGAGACATGGAGTGAGAGAGACAGAGTAAGAGAGAGAATGAATGAATGTGAGACTAAGGAAAAGAATGAGACAGACAGAGATAAAGAGAGACAGAGTCAGAATAAGAGAATATCTGCAAGAGAGAGGGAGAAAGAGTAAATGAGGGAGAGAGTGACAGGCAGAGACAGAGACAGAGAATGAGGAATCACTCCTCTCCCCTCAGACAGGGAGGACAGAGAACAGAGGGAGACCTCTCTGAGCATCAGTGTCCTGGCAGAGAGAGAGCAGGAGGATGAGGAGTGGAGGCTCCTGCGCTCCCTGCTCCAGGCTCCAGAGGAGGTGCTGGGGAGGCTGCTGGCTGCTGCCCTGGTGAAGGGGTTGGGGGGACTGCTCTCTCAGGTGGTCTGGGAGAAGTGGGGCGAGAGGCCACTTATCAGGAAACGTTGCCTCCTTGGGAAGGTTATGAGACCAAGCAGGGGGTCTCCCAGGGGAGAAGGCAAGAACCACTCATGAGTCATTTGAAACAGAGCTGGACAAAGAACTCAAGCAGAAGTGATCCCACCCAGACTGCCAGCCGTGGGCAGAATGAGCTCATGGACTGTGAGGTGTGTGTGTGTGACAGAAAGAGAGAGGGGGGGGGGAGAGAGAGAGAGAGAGAGAGAGAGAGAGAGAGAGAGAGAGAGAGAGAGAAAAGGAACACAAACACAGCACCTCAGGGCTCCCATGGTCAGCCAAGTAACCTCCACAGGACCCAGTCCCTCCATGGCCAGGCTGCCTGCCCCCTGCAGGCCAGCCAGCATCCCCACCAGAATCCCAGGCCATCATCTTATCCCAGCCAGAATCTCCACCAGAATTGCGGGCAACATCTCAGTCAGTATACACACATCCTCTGGGCAGCATCCAACATGGGCCATGTCCTGAGACATTTGGCAAATGTTCATATTATTCTTCATGGTGAGATAGCATACATGTCCTCTGTGAGATGCATGCTGTGGCTTGCATTGAAGTAGTGCAGAAGACACTTGGTATCCTTCAGTGGTAACATCATCCAAAACTCTAGGACAAAATAAGTGCCGGGGAGTGGACATGGATAGGTTTCATCAGCATTGTCATACACACTCTGTTTTTCATGTGTCCACCACCAAGATTGAGATACTGAACATGCCCTTGAGCACATGGTCCCTGATGCTGCTATTTCATAGCTACAGCCCAACCCTAGGAATCTGCTAATCTCTCTCTCTCTCTCTCTTTTGTCATTTCAGGAATGCTATCTGTCTATGTGGTATCATACAGTAGGTAACATTTTGAGATTTGCTTTTTCATTCAGCAGAATTCCCATGAGATCCATTCAAATTGTTGCCTGTATGGATAGTTGAGGACTTTTCATTACTGTGTGTAGTATTCCACTCTATGGATGTACCAATATGCTTGTTCACCTGCTGATGTACATCTGGGCTGTTTCCAGTTTCTAGTTATTACAAACTAGAAACTGTTGTAACCATTGATATCCAGGCTTTGTGTGAACTTAAGTTTTTCTCTGGGATAAATGCTCAGGAAAGCAAAGGCTGGGTCATATGGTAATTCATGTCTCGTTTTAGAAAAAACTGCAAGCTGTTTTTTAGAGGGTCTGTGCCATTAGACATATTTTATATCCCTACCAGCAATGAATGAGAGATCCAGTTTCTCTGTATCCTCATCAGTGTTTGCGGTTGTCACTCGTTTTTTGTGTGTTTGTTTTTAATTTTAGGCATTCTGATAGGTGTGCAGTGATGGGTCAATGTGGTTTTAATTTGCATTTCCCTAATGGCTAATGATGTTGAACACTAATGATTTTTATTTGCCATCCTCTTTAGTGAAATGTCTATTTGTCTTCTACCCACTTTCTATATTTTTTATTAGATCATAACTATGTACATTACTGCAATTATGGGGTACAATGCGCTGACTCTATATACAATATAGAATGTTCACATCAAACTGGTCAACATATCATTCACATCACTTATTCAATTGTTGTGTTTAGACATTTACACTCTATTTTAATATATGTACACTTGCAATATACATAGTGGTGAGGTCCCACCAATTACCCTCCCAAAAATATGGAATGCTTCATGAATTTGCATGTCATCCTTGCGCAGGGGCCATGGTAATCTCTTCATGGTTCCAATTTTAGTATATGTGCTGCCAAAGCGAGCACTGCCCATTTTCTAATTGGATTTTTTAATACCAAGTTTCAAAAGCTCTTTATATATTTTAGGTATACCTATATACTCGAGTATAAGCTGAGTTTTTTCGGCACAAAATTTGTGCCAAGTTCGGGTTTTTCGGCACAAATTTTGTGCTGAAAAAACTCGGCTTATACTCAAGTATATATGGTAATTCCTTTGCAAATATCCCCTCCCAGTCTGTTGCTTGTCTTTTTTTCCTCTTAACATGGACTTCTGCAGAGAAAAACCTTTTCATTTGATGAAGTTCTGTTTTCTCTATTTCCTTTTATGTAACATGCTTTTGGTATCAAGTTTAAGAACTCTTTATCAAGACAAAGATACTGAAGATTTTCTCTTATAACAGGTTTATAGTTTTACAGTTTACATTTAAGTCTGATTCATTTTAAGTAATTTTTTGTTAAAGGTATGAAATGTAGGTCTCAGAGGCACCTGTGGTTCAGTGGGTGAGGGCGCCAACCCTATATACCGAGGGTGGCGGGTTCAAACACGGCCCTGACCAAACTGCAACAACAACAACATAAAAAATGGCCGGGCGTTGTGGTGGGCACCTGCAGTCCCAGCTACTCCAGAGGTTGAGGCAAGAGAATCGCCTAGGCCCAGGAGTTGGAGGTTGCTGTGAGATGTGTGATGCCATGGCACTCTACCAAGGGCAATAAAGTGAGACTCTGTCTCAAAAAAAAAAAAAAAAAGGAAGGAAGGAAGGTCTCAAGGTTTTTGTTTTCGTTTTCATTTTTGCTTGTGTATGTACAGTTGCCCTGGCACCATTTGTTAAAAGGACTGTTCTTCCGCTACTAAATAGCTTTTGTATCTTTATAAAAAAGAATCAGTTGTGCATATTTGGGTAGAAATATTTCTGGGTTCTCTTTTCTATCCCGTTAATCTATAAGTCTGTCCCTCAGCTCATACCACACTGCCTTTATTTTTGTAAACTTATGCTATAGGAAGTCTTAACATCAGGCAGAGTGATTCTTTCTACTTTGTTCTTTTTTTCAAGATTAATTTAGGTAGTCTGAAATCTGTGCTTTATCCATACATTTTAGAATAAGCTTGTCTATGCTTACAAACAAATTGGCTGAGATTTTGATAGGAATTACATAACCCTATAGATTAATTTGGTAGCACTTGGCATTTTTGCTATGTTGAGTCTTCTAATATGAACACTGTATGTCTCTGTATACTTAGGTTTTATTTTACTTCTTTCATCATCATTTTTCAATTTCAACCCACATATCCTATACATGTTTTGTTAAGCTTATAGCTGAGTATTTCATTTTCTTTGGACTGGTTACAAATAGTGTTGTGTTTTACACTTATTTTAGTTTTCCTTTTTTTGTTGCAAGTCCATAGAAATGCAACTGATTTGGGGATTGATTTCTGTGTGCTGATCTTGTACCCTGTAGCCTTGCAGAATTCATCTATTAGTTCTAGAAGGATTTTTTAAAGATCTACTGGGATTTCCTAGATAGATAATCATGTTATCTGCCATTTAGGACAGTTTTATTTCTTCCTTTCCTACCTGTATGCTTTTTGCTTCCTTTTCTTGTCTTATTACACTGGCTAGAACTTCCAGTACTATGTCAAATAACAGTAATGACAGCTAACATCCTTGCCTTGTCCTTGGTCTTATGGGGAAAGTGTTTCTCTTTCACTATTAAGTATGACACTAAGGATGGCGCCTGTGGCTCAAGGAGTAGAACACCAACCCCGTATACCAGAGGCAGTGGGTTCAAACCCAGCCCCCGCCAAAAACGGCAAAAAAAAAAAAAAAGTGCTTTTATATGAAAAATGAAATAAAAGTATAACCTAGGATGAAGGAGGGAAGGGGAGGGAGGGGGGGAAGGAAGGGGGTAAGGGAGGGGGGGTGGGTCAATAGTAGGGGGACCACACCTATCTAGCACATTGCAAGTACAAGTTAGATCTATCAGGTGTAGAACACAAATGTCTTAACACTGTAATTGGGTAAATGAGGTGAAGGCTATGTTGATTAGTAGGATGTAAGCACTCCATTTGTACAAATAATCAACACATTAAATCCCATAATGGCATAAATGTATTTATGATCTATGTACAAATGACTTAATAAAAAAAAAAGTATGATGCTAGCTGTAGGGATTTTTAAAATGGTTTTTATCAATTGAGGAGGTCCACCTCTCTTCCTAGTTTCCTGGGAGTTTTTGTCATGAATGGGTATTGGATTTTTCCAAATGTTTTTCTACATTAGTTAATGAGATTGTATGTTTTTCCCCTTTATCATGTTGGTATGATGGATTACATTTATTGACTTTCAAATGTTGGCACAGCCTTGCATACCTGGAATGAATGATGTGGTCATGGCATATAATTCTTGTTTTATATTGGTGGGCTCAATTTTCTAATATTTTGTTGATGGTTTTGCTTCTAAATTTATAAGGGATATTAGTCTCTTCTTTTGTTTTCTTTTTGGATTTTGGTTTTGGTATTGGGATGTTAACTAGCCTCATAAAATAAGTGGATATTGATTCCCATATCTTTTATTTTCTTGGAGAAATAGTACAAAATTGGTGTTATTTCTTCTTCAAATGTGTGGTATAAGTGTCCAGTGAAACCATCTAGCCATGAAGATTTGAAGGATTGAATTTTTATTTGCGACAATTTTTAAAAATTGGTTATAGGACTCTTTAAGTTGTCCTTTTAATCTTAGTTGGGTTTTGATAGTTTGTAGTTTGAGGAATTGATCTATTTCTCCTAAGCTGATGAATTTATGAAAGTCATTCTTGGTATAACCTTATTATCTTTTTAATGTCACAAGATCTATTGTAATATCTCCTGTTTCGTTCATAACATTGGTGACTCATGTCTTCCCTCTTTTTGTCTTTCTCATTCTTGCTAGAGGCTTATAAATATCAGTTTTATTTTGAAAAGTCAATTTTTTGTTTCATTGATTTTCTCTATTGTTTTCCTGTTTTTACTTCATTGATTTCTTTTTTCCTTATTATTTTTCTATGATCTTCTTGCTTTGGCTTTATTTTTTTCCTTTCTAATAGTTTCTTGTGGTGGGAATGTATAATATTTATTTGTAATCTTTCTTCTTTTCTGGCATTTATTGTCCCTCTCAACACTGCTTCAGCTGCAACCCACACATGTTGTATTTTCCTTTCTTTCTTTCTTTTTTTTTTGAGACAGAGTCTCACTTTGTCGCCCCTGATAGCGTGCTCTGGTGTCATAGCTTACAGCAACCTCTAACTCTTGGGCTCAAGCAATTCTCTTGCCTTAGCCTCCCAAGTAGCTGGGACTACAGATGCCTGCCACAACGTCCAGCTATTTTTTTTTTTTAGTAGATTGGTATTATAACATTTATTAAAATAATGCTATGGGTTAATAGAAACAGCAAAGAACCAAAGAATTAAAATGCAAGCTATGTAAAATCCCAACTAAAACCCAAAAGTGTCTAATGTATTCATTCATTAGCTAACTAAAGCC